>NW_011626988.1:1169013-1249306 GCF_000204515.1 Acromyrmex echinatior
CTGCGGGACCCTTCCCATTGATTTTATAGAAGCCGTTATTTACAGTCGCAGCCGTTTCTCCTTTCCTCGCCTTCGCTGTCCTGTTACTGCATTTCATTCATTCGTTTGCCTACCAGCATGACACGTATGAAAGTATCGTGTCGTATGTGCGTGATGATGCATTATTAGAGCATCCTATTTCATGTATAAAAATACGTTGGATATTTCGTTAGATGTTCTGAATATCTTTCAGTTTTTCTGAATCTGTTCAATTTTCGTAGAATAAATTATGTCGTTCCATAATTAATATCGTACTATAAGAATTTTTTTTAACAAATAATATAAATTAAATTGTTTTAAATATTATTTAATTAAATTGTTGAAAATATTCTGTTCAAACACTTGTGTTATATAATTTTTCTTAAATCAGAACTTGAATAGAAATAAAAAAGATATGTATAACATGTAAAGCATGCAAAAGTAACAATAATGAATTGAGTAAGATGTTAAAGATAGTTATCGATTTATAAAGTGTCAAAAGGTTTTACTCTCACAAATTGCATTTCGTGTTATCATCGTAGCACGCACCGTACTTCTGTTACAATTACGATAAATCTTTATTTCGTGGCTATCATCTTTCTCTCAGTGAATACAATATGTCCTGCTCTCGGTGTAATTAAGCTGAGTTATCGACGTTGGATTCGGGGACAATAGCTATATAAATATCCACAGCGTCGGGACGGCCCTCGCCTGCGTGGGCAGAAGCGTTCGCGGACCACGGGGTGGTCCTGACTAAATGCAACGTGTATCAGGACAAGACCGGATCGTAACAAGCGCTTCACAAAGCGTCTGTTACGAGCACGCTTGACGCACAACAGTCTGTCGCGTTTCTGACAACAGTCGTTACTTGCCACTTTTGCAGGCACCGCCGAATTCTCGTGCTTCACTTACGAGGAAAGTTCACTATCGTCTTTCGCAGATTTTCGTCGTCACTCGTATACGAGGATTTATTAATAGATTATTAAGCGTTTAGCGTTAAGTATTTTAGTGCGACAAAGATCTCGAGCCATTGTAACTTTAAATACTTCGAAAGGATGCTATTTTTAAATTTTCTTATAAATCCAAAATCACAAGAAAGTATAGTTTTATTTAGCTGGTGACTACATTATCTCTTAATACATATTTGCTAATATAAAAATGATTTTTTTTACAGTAACACTTTAATTGTTATTTGATCTCCGCTTTTTGCATTGAATTGCTATCAAATCCGAGTTTAAGAAAGAGCGAGAATTGTCTTTGAATTAGACCAGACCAATCTCGAGACCAACCTAGCACTGTTATCGTTGAATGGCGATCGACCGTAACCACAGACTTATGATCCTCATGGTCATAAGAGAGCGACCGGTTCGGTCATGCCAGATTTAATGATCCCTAATACCCGGGTATTAAAACAAATTCATAGAATCAATCTATAACCTTTGTCTATACACTTTTAAGTCCTGCGTTACAACCGGCGGCATATTCGAAAGTATTACCAGCGCGTCATTGACGGAAAAGGAGAGAAATCAAAATGCAAGAATGGGAGCAAAGTGCTCTCCGTTCCGTGTAATCTATGATGACTGCCTTAACCGCGAGAAGATTCGTTAAGATCGGGTTTATGTGTAGCATACCACTTTAAGGAACCTTTAACCAAGGAATCAAGGAAGAAAGGAATCTTTGTCATCCGAAGTGAAATGCGTATATGTTTCATTTATTATCCATTTATATTTAAATTACTCGTTTAAATTTGTTGATGATAAATCTCTAGCTCTCTCATTTTAGTTATTGTTAGATAAGGTGAATAATCTTGTAATAAAATTTAAAGCCCGCTCGTTAGTGAATATTGGCTGAATTGAAAAAAATTACTACTAATCCGAGGCTCTGCCTGGTCATTCGACTTCCTCTCATTGATTGACGATAAACGATACTAATTCAATGTAGCTAGTGAGGCAAGGCATAATGTGGTCGTTGACCTGTAGGCAATAACTCACCGACCTACGAAACTAGCATCATCATTCGATCTTGCGCGACGCAATAGTCTAGATTTATATAATTTCTCCCTAGCAAAGGACTCTCTCGAAAAATACGTTTCTACTTACAGTAATTTTTCGCGAGAATAGAAGATACTATTATGAAAATAGTGTGATTTTTCATGCAGAGCACATTTTTAATTCATCACAGCTCGTTTTCGCTCGCGTAATCGCAATTAGCTACACATTTTCTTTTGACGAATCCTTTAAAATAATCATTTATCGATTTCTTTTTTTAAATAACCAAATGCTGTCTTATTATACAAGCTGCACGATACAATTTGTCGCTTTAAAAATAACAGCTACCTTTATAGCGAGCTTTTACACATCGCGATAATTTATTTCCGAGCTGCCAAAATTGGCTTTCGCGTTATATGACCGTAAATGCCTCGTGAAACGATCTATTCAAATACGCAAGTTCCATAAATGAACAACATTTTTAGATATGTTTGGAAATGCATTTTAATTTATGAAGCTTTCTGATTAACGAATAAAATGTCCATGTAATGTCAACAGTACTTTCGCAATCTCTCGAGATAGAGATATTATTCTCGATGATAAAATTAATCATCTTTATTTGCTTCCAATTTGTCGCACAAGACATCGAATTATTCGAATTATAAGATCATTCTCACAATAATAGATTTCATAGTGACATAATAGCGACAATAGATAATGTGAATAATATACTTTTGTCCACCGGCTGGAAACCGGCTCTCGCGATACATACTCATATAGTTATGTTCGCAGCGACCATAGATAGCTGCTGATCGCAGTTTATTACGAATCGGGCACGGTCCAGGTATGGCTGATAGTCCACATGTGTCTACCCCGCTGATCGATATTATTACAGATTGCCCGAACGGCCTGTGAAATTCATGATGAGCCGTTTAACGGACTTGGAAAAGACCGCGAAGGCGATCCATTATCTTTCGATATAATGCCGCGAGGACTGATAAAGGTCGCTGCAAGCGGAATAATCGCGATGAATATAACTCCGTACTCATACCTACGTTTTTCACGTTTACCATTTTAAAAAGCTGCGTTGAAAAGAAAAAAAAGGAATTGGTAATGCTAATTATTATTGATATCTATCAATTGCATTGCGCAATACGTACCTACGTTTTACGACGTTTTAGTCAGTGAAGGTTTTTCAGAGATAATACCTATCGTGATATTAATTCATAACTTACATCACGATGCATCTCCTGGTAATAATCTACAATCTTTCGTTTCTTCAGATACTATACTCGGTTGCTCTCATTAATGATCCAGTAATTACAGATAGCTACGGGAATTTAATGAAGAATTCTTAATTGACTCTTCATTCCATCTTGGAGTATATGCTTCACGATAAATAACTTCATGTTCACGGGCTTTGGATTTTCCGGTAAGGATGCAGAAAAAAGGAAGATTTGATCATGTGTAGGATAATGAGCAGTAGTTGCTGTTTTTATTGCTGATAATTTCTAATACTTTGTCCGATCTTATCTGGTTGCATGTTCGCGTATTGGATTGTGCACTTGGCAACCATATCAATATGTTGGGTTTAAATGTTTGTTTCGAGTCGAGGTCGGTCATTAAGATATCGATTAAACTGCATAGGAGTGCATGAAATATTGGACGACAAATCATTGTTTCTCTATTCACAAATGATGGTCGTATATTAATTCAATAAAATTAATAATTTTTCTAGTTGCTTCAAATTTGTCATGAGCAATTTTTCTTTACGAGATTATGATAATAAATTCTACTAATGCAGATCGCATTTTATAATTTAATAGAGCTTCCTTCCACATTCTACGTAATAACTATTATTACTGGATATCAGCTATTTAATCATAAACATAATATGCATGCAACGCGTATCTGATCATTGAACGCTGATTATTCATAACACAACGACACTGGTAGAGAACGGCATTGTTAATACCGGAAATGATATCTTGTAAAGAAATTAAGTATTCTAGGAATCATCCCTCTTTATGAAAAACTGCCTGTTCATTGCGGAGAATCACTTAGGCAGGGCACAAGTAGCTTAATTCTATCAAGCGTGCTCGCTTCATGAACCGGAAACAGGTTTTATGAGAGCACACATGTTAACCGAGACGGATTAACATTAATTTCAATAGCACGCGTTCAGTAATGATAACAAACAATTAAGTCAAGTCAAGTTGGCTACGACATGAGATCATCGATGGTGTGAGGGTGTCGGAGTTAAATGACACGTAGATAGCGTGTGCTGCCATTACACTCGTTAACGGCTCGCCCGCTAACATAACTAATAGATTATGAACTCTATGAATTAATACCATTGCCTCAAGAAACGGTTCTCATCTTATTACGCATCTCTCACGAAAAATATTTATTGAGAGTTCAATGAGTTTACATGCATTGCTGAAGAAAGAGATATCATTAACGAAGTTTCATTATCTGTTTGAAATGAATTAATTAAAATAAAGAGATATTTGTAAAATTATAAAATGTAAAATGATAAAAGATGTATGAATTTTAATTTAAAGAAAATCGTTTTACACATGATAGCTCATAAATACTAATCCAAATGCATCTAATAATGTCTAAAATATTTATAATAACACAAAGCATGTCAAATTAAATTTATTCTATGTAAAATTAAGATTTCCATTATGTTCAATATTATATGTTCGTTTTCTAATTTGGACATGAAAAGTGCCAGAGTTTCTTAACTCTAATATATCCTATCGTGAAATTACGACATAAAGTCAACGACACTTTAGATTGAGAACCGCGCGCCGTTAGTGTTAAATAAAACACCACGATGGATCAATTAGTGAATGAGCGCCGCGACAATATCCTGTCTGGAGCGTCGGCCAGTTCTGCTCGATGCAGCGGCAGCAGATCTGTCGGCGGATGATGTCATCATGACATCATAACGTCGTTCCGATAAGTTGTTATACCGATCTGTGCACCGCAAGCTGTAACAAGTGCGATATCGAGAATTCCATCTCAGTTCTGACATCAATCCGCGACGTTTCAACATCAATATATAAATCGTGGTCTAAAAGTTTTATGTCAAATGATTGTTATGTATTATCATTATATATATATATAAAATCATAACTAGAAAATAAATTAAAAAAAATATTTGTTTGAATAATAACTAAGTAAATGTTTACTAAATATATATTAATTTGGTATAAAACTTATTAATTTAATTTAACTATCATCTTTTATTGAGTAAATGTTTACTTAAGTAAATGTTTACCTAGTATTATTTTAAAAAATAAATATTAAGATTTAGTAAATTTTTTTGTGTACTAAATATGCATGTGAAATTTAACATAAAACATATACATATATATATATATATATATATATATATATATGTATCGGAACGCGATCGATCTCAAATCGCACCAGAACGTGATTCTGAAGGTAAAGGCACTTGGCATGCCGATCACGCAGTACGAGACACGCGTGCGTGCACGTTGTAATTATGATGACGCGTGGGCCAAGACTGTACCAATGAGAGTGAGAGTACCATGCGTTCGTTAACTCCTCGGTATTCGTGTTGTGGAACGTAAGAGTGGGAAAAGAAAAGTCTCGGCTCGAATCATTCTTCCCTCTTTTCTTCCACTGCTCGCGTTGCCTCATCCGCTTAAAATCGTGTGGGATTCGCGAGGTTAAAGGCAAGGAAATGCAGGAATTGGTTGAAAGTTTCGTTTGAGAGGAAACGGAAGCGGCTGATTGACTGATATTGTTTGTCACAGTGCTACTGTAATGACCACTATAATTACGCGACGCGCTTAATTAATAATTGCTTCGACGAAAAGAGTTTCTTTTGTTCGCTATTTGAACTTTCTACAAGAACAAATAACTTTCTACAAAAACAAAGACAAGTAGCATATATATTCTTTGATTGATGATGTTCATATTGATGAGATATTTTTAATACGCACCTCGTTTATGCGATATATATATATATATATATATATATATATATATATATACATATATATATGTGTGTGCAGCAGTTTTTATACAGAATTGTTTCTGAAAGTTGCGGCGGATATTGGATATGAATATTTAACGTTCGACTTGTTTCTCCGGTTCCAAATCCCTGGAACGCGAACGAGCGTCTTTGGAGGATGTAAACCAAGCAGAGTGGGTTGACGGCTCGAAGGCAACGTTATATACACCTGGAATGCCTCCCGCTGACTGCAGAAATCACCGGCTGGAGTTAATAAGCGCGGAAAGAGCCGAAGAGATGGAAGATGGCTAGGCGGATGATGCGAAAACTTTGGTATATTAACCGATTTGGCGATTACGCGCTGCCTTCGCAACTCTTGCCTAGAAAATTCGCAATACGAACATGTTTGTCAGACACGTCGAATGAATTTCCGTATCGTATTCTCAATGGATCCATAGACGTATTTTACCAAGGAATACATCAAGATGCATGTGTGTGTACCTACAATTAAAGTTCCAATCGAGTGACTTGGCTTTTCTGTACATGACAGTAAACAATATATTGCTATTTTACAAGAAATGTAATTCCACTGATTTTAGTGAATCGTTTCGTATTATCTATGACTACTCCATGTTACTCACATTATGTACAGTAGCAAGAAGGATAACGAGTTGTGGTTCTGTATAAAAAAGAAGATTAATAATGTACAGATATAAATATTTATATTCATACAGTACATTTGAATGAAAATTCCACGTAGCCAATTTATGAGCGTCTTATTCTTCGTCTTCAGCTAAGCTATCTCGTTTGAACATATCGATAAGTATGGTGACCTTCCTCCCTTCGATGAATCTTTGAATCATCGTGGCCGTTGCGCTGCGCGGAGTCTGATCTCCCGGCGGTTTTATAGGGTTTATTAGAAGCAAATCAGGAGGATAGAGTCTCTAATCAAAGATACTGACGAGCGGGACTGTGTTGGTTTGGCATTATGGCATTACGCGCTATCCTCCTTTCGCTCCTTCACCCTCTTTCCTTCCCGTTCCACCCTTGTCCTTATACCACACTCTCGTTAGAGACATTATATTACCGACGCCAAATCAAATCCGTGATTGTGAATACTGCGGCAGGGGTTCTCGAAGTGGTACGCCTTATTCTTCGCAGAGACATTCTTCGTAATCCGCGTGTAATAAACAAATAAGGAAAAATAGGTCAGAGAATAGGATATTATTGACTAATACCCCTCTAATGACCACGATATATTCTGGAATATTTACAATTATTTTCCATTATATTTAAATTTTTTCTCAAAATAAATTTGTGCTTTATACATGTTGCGTTGTACATACAAGTTGCGATAATATATTTTTTTCCTTCGTTACTATTTATGCCAAACAAAAATTAATTGCCTTAACGACTTTATCATGGACGTGTGGTTTGTAGTAGATGGTAATTAGATTTTATGACTATACATTTCTACGTTCGAATTGTAGAAGTTCTTTTAATGATTGGTAATTTCTTCAATAGATTGCGAATCCGCTTTTGTAATAGAATTTCTTTGGCTGAATTGTGCGGATTATATATGTGAAGTGGAGGCAATTATCCTACTGAAGTGAAGATGCAATTTCGATATTGAAGTCGCATATCGTGTACGCGAAGCGTGTGATAATTTGGTCCATAGGGTATATTGATTACAAATTTAATCTAGGGATGTTCCGGTCTCGAGGGTTAATTACGCACAGCACATTAAATTGATATTTAACGATCAATAACGATTGCATCAACAAGTAGTCATCGATTGAAGTGTCTCATTGAAAGGATATAATTGCTTGTACAGTTGAGAAGATTGTCTCTTCTTATAGCTTTAGACGCGCGTGGTTACATTTTCGGATTGACTTACATGCGTGGATTCAATAAAAATAATGATCGCGTCATAAAAAATACTAGTTTAGGAATAAAATTAAAGATTTACATCATTGGGAATGCAAACGAAAACGAGAAAAAATGAAGTTTGATGGCTCGGAAAGTCGATGCGGCTCTCAGTCCTTAGTCGGTTCAGGCAACATAACATTCACGACCGGCAAAGCAAGTTCGCGTTTTTATACCCTCATGCGAAATAAATGAAGACGAAACCAGATAAATCTATCGATCGATTGCAGGAACGCGCGATGATGTCCCGCTGTTTAATAGCGGCCACGTCTTAACACGTTCACCTGGGCACTTGGACTGTCCATTAAAGGTATTTACTGCATATTATTACCTTCACTGTTTGATCGTTTACGATCGGCGATAATAAAATAATTATAACTCGACGTCGTAAAACTTTACGGGAGGTGTGCTCTTCGGGAAACAGTGCCTGGCCTAAGGTCATTCCCTCGTGTTCTAAACTTATGTGTGCACGCGCAAAATACACGATCCCGCGATCGTGGTCATACGCCAGACTGAGATCGCCAAGCCGTAAAGATAACGGAATGGCGCTCTATCTTAAGGTCCACTTCGATTTTTCGCCGACGCGATTATTTCTGGTACGGTACGTGAGATCGTTGGAATTTTTCTTTTTCGTGATCGTCGCTTTTATTCACTATGCACCGTCTTTATTCGGTCTTCGCGAATGATCTTAAAACGGTCTTTCGGTATTTAATGGTATCTCGAATATTTTGATAGTATGCTATATGAATTTAATGTAGCATTTCGATTAATGAAATTACATTACGCAAAAAGAAGGTCATTAATAATAATATTTTATTAGTAAAATAAAACACTTTTATCTCTTTAATGATTTAGGAGCAAATGATGCACATCACATTAAAATTAAATTCGGGATAAATTTAAGGTAAATTGTGCTGATTAGTTAAGAACTGAAGATGGAAATGTATGTAGTACTGAGTACTGAAATGTGATATTTTTAATTGTCAAAAAGAACATGCATCGATACATATCGATAACGTAGATATCAATCGATTTTTCATTCGTAGATTATTTTTTAACAAAAATAGTAAAAATATTGTTTTTTAAGTGTGAATGAAACAATGTCGTCCTAGAGAGATAATGTACATATTAATTCATACTTCAGCTTAAAGAAAATATGAAGTTTTAAATTACCTATATTACAAATGAAGTAATACTTCTCGATTTCAATAAAAAAAATTAATTATAACTGTTTGACAAAACAATATTAAAATGCCGGAATGTTGTAAATTTAATTGTTTATTTCTACTGGATCTCCCTCCATACTTTGTATACAGTACCGTTTTCTTGAATTTATTAATAGCGCGCATCGAAAGTTTCAGTCCGCGACGTCTAAAACGATATTGAACAATACGTACATATCTGTAACAAGTCACAAGACAGATCAATATTCTGCGGCCAAGAGACATCGTAAAGTTGTATTGCGTTTATTGGAAACGTGCTAAGATCGGCGCAACTATTTTAGCGCGCGACACTAAAACGCTTCAGTGAGTCACTGCGCAGTAAAGCCGTTGTTTATCAGTTGGCCCAAACGCATCATAATACGCGTGAATTATCGATCTTTAATGATGATTCCGGCACGGTAACCGTACGACAGACGCATTCTACAACGATAAATCTTACGGTCGTAAACGATTTGCGCGGACAAAGGGGATAACCCGGACCAAAGAGGGGCGACGATCGTGGCAACATTACGACAAAGGAGCTAAGTGGTAATTATTTATGCGTTATAGACGAGCATAGCTATAGAATATCGCGAACGCTCGAATTAGACCGACGTTAAATCAGTATGGACCAGCCGGATTCTCTTTCGTTTGACATCTACTACAGAGTTATTCTTTTCACCACGAACGTTTCAGTTTCATTCGAGCCTGATTTTCGTGAGCAACGTACACTTACTTTTGTAAAAAAACATTGGCGCACCCTGTGCTCATCCGTGACCTAATTGTGACTTATGGCGACTCTAACAGAACCACCCGTTTATACGTCTCTAAGAAAGCACCCCCCCCCTCCCCTCCGAGAAAGCGAAAATAATTCTGCTTGTCTGTTGCTCTTTTTGTAATTCATTATGTGATACTTTTATTGTAGGAAATTTTGCATAAGTCTTTTTTGCACACATCTGTTGAGTTTTAGAATGGAGACTGTAAAACAGTTTCTATTCCAAGATTTTTTTGCAATATTTTCTCTCTAGGCCAGAGCTATTCAAGGTCGGGGTCTTTTGGCTTCAAATTGAAATGTGTCGGTATTTACGCCTATTGCCGTTCCTACTCTTCACTTTATTGTTGTTTTGTCATAGGTCTCAGGGACGACACTAGTCTGAAATCGTAAAAAATTTTTGATCTGTTCCTTTCACCATGTTTAAAAGTACTTTGTTACTAATATTACAAGATATTATTCATAATACATATATTTAAATACACATATATATATATATATGTTTTCCTAGAGAATGGAAACGTGAAATTTATATATATATATATATATATATACGTATATGTACATGCATATGCATATATAAAAATTTTTGATGACAGATTTTTTCAATCTGACTATTTATTTGTCAAAGATTTCTTTAGATAAATATTATATTGATCCTGAATACGTGTCGAGATCGAACATATACATGTAAATAATATATTGCTAATGCGCATCGAGTGGCAAGCAACATATTGAGATCGGTGAGAACAGAGAAAAGGAGAAAGAACGGTTATCTGTTACCTGTTGTTTCTGTTTGTACAGGTCGACAGGTGCGCCCTGCGCCACCCAGCTGCTGCCCAATATCATTCATATGTACCTGCACTTCCGCCAAACAATTTGATTGTCTTTCCACGAATTCGTTGTTTTTACACGTATATCGATAATTCAAATTCGTTCCATCTTTGGAGATAAATAGTACTGTATATTTTTTCGTGTAACACATCATGTTTGTCGACAACGATTCGAAGGTCACAAATAAAAAGAACATATAAACAGAGACCAAGCGTTGTCCTGTACGCGTGCTTTTCAGCTGTTATCGTGCCGCATTAATGGCTCACGAGTTTTCCCCGTGTGTTGGCTAGATAAGGTCTGCACTGAAGACGAAGGATCATTTATGGTACATTAAAAGGGCAGTAGAGGGATAGTGGTAGTATGAGAGAAAGAGAAGAGAGGGAGAGAGAGAGAGAGAGAGAGAGAGAGAGAGAGAGAGAGAGAGAGAAAGGGAGGGGTGAGAGATTATGGAGAAACGTTCGGCCATTTAGCTACCCTCCTCACCTTTGGCCAGCTTCGTCTGGTTATTAATGAACTCGCTGATAGGAAGTGTCCGTCTCTCGGCGAAGAATCGCCTCCCAGAGCAAGGCTGTCACGTATTCGGCTTCTATTTCCCTTAGCTAACGCTCTCTATATGCAAATACGACCGACCGGTCCCTCCGCGTGTCCTCTTTCGCGCGCCTCCTCCGCGCACGTCTACGTGTACGTGTACGTATGTATGCGTACATACGTGTATGTACATGGAAATGCGTATTATCGAGGATATACGTGTGGCGCGCGCGCTCACCGGCTCTTTATAAATAGCGACTTTGATATCCAGTCGCGCCTTCACGGGGGATGATCCCACCCCTTCGCGGGCTACGTAAGCGGGAGAAAAAATGCTGAGTCCGTTAAAAATTAAAGAGTCGGTGTTACGCGTTCATGGCTCAACGTGATATCATGTTGACCAACGCCTTTTAGTCAGCCGTGCGGATCCATACGTGCGTGGAAACGTCCTGTAATATGTACAGTATCTGCACTTTGGGATTAATCTCGTCTCTCCATATTTTTTCGCGGGAAAAAAGTAGGACGCTACGAAACGAACCTGCGTCTCGAAAAAAAAAAATATAAAGGGACTATACACTTTCTTTGAAATCGTTGCGTTCTCTTCGTATCAATTCGCGAAGGAATATTAAAACAAGACACTATTAAAAGTATCCATAAGTAATTTTAATAAAGTTGCGGTTATTGAATTAATACAGAATTAATTCATTTTATCAATATATTAGATTTCATTCTGAGAATATATATCTTTTTGTTTTGGAGATATGCATTACGTTATAACAGAGCGGGCTGTATATTATGTCAAATACCACAAGGGAGCCAACGATAAGACAAAAAACGTCCGAACCCTTCATTTGCAGCTTAGCATTAATCCTTTTCGCGAAACGAACGCTTTATCGGACCATGTACTTGGTTTGTTCTACGGATAAATATGGTCCCAAAGGCAAATGGGATAAATCTGAATAACACGTATCAAGCGACGCCTATGGCATCCCTTGATAAGGGTGCGAAGGGGCTGGTGAATGATTAGAGATATTAATACTACGCAATGGAAGGGTGCAAACTACTAAAGTCCTGTGCGAAGGATGATCTGTATATCCGCGCACAGATCGATACGTGAGCCACTGCTGATTATTGTAATGTATTTAAGTATGTGTCTAACTTTGCATATAATAATGCCTACTAATGCTTACTTTACTTTTACAAATGTATCAGAACGGTTGATATAAACATTCTCAGCATAATTTATCGAAGCAGCTCGCAAAGAAATTCTATTATACGCGTAAAATATTATACATAACTCGTACTTTTATCGGAAGATATATTATATCTAAACGCCTGCAATTATTAGCGAAATTTCATGTAATTAAGCTTAATCTAGCATCAATAAAACCGCAACTGGTGGTCATATTTTACAAGAGTTATCGTCTTCGGTCTGCCATTATAGTCGCAGAAATGGCGCCGCTAGGAAACGTAGTTCCACTTCCGCGCGTTGTATAATACAAAGCCTCGTAATTCAAATGCCTAACCGTCGTTTAAATCTTTTATCGTTGTAAACGCGCGAACGTCTATCGCATGGGTCACGTGCAACACGCTTGACGGCATTTCTGATTTATTTGGGTAAGTTACCAGGACACATCATCCCTCGCCGGTACCCTTTCCTTGTTTACAGTATACCCCCCGCAGCTCCAGCGTCCTGCTTCGACTTTGATAATCGTACGATAGTTGCTTTTCGCTCGTAGGGTGGTGGTGGTGGTGGATAGGGAGAACGGCGGTTTATCTTCGATTACATAGCAGCGTCTTGGCGCTCGGTTTCTTGGCCTTGGATTTATGGCGAGCGATTTGTCGGTAGCGCGAGATTAGGATTAGTTTGCGGAGTCCCGTGGTCGCGTTTGTTTGCGATCCGACACGCCGCGTTTCGCTCGTGAAGATCGAGATCTGTGGCTGCGAGACGCGAGTGATTTAAGAAACGCTCGATTAATGCAAAATTGATATTGGACGACAATGTAAATCTCAATCAAAAATCAATTTTCAATGTCTAATAAATCTTTTTTAGAGAATGTAGTATTTCATGCATAAATAATATACGAAGCAGTGATTTTTACGCTAATAATATAGTGAAATTAATTAATATTCTGTAAGAAGGTTCTTTTGAAAGCAAATGTCCACGCGCATACTGATAAAGACGAGATGTTACAGGCATGAGATACAGTCTTTATTTATTAAAATAACGCTCTAAATACCGTTGCTCTTTGAACGCTACAAAAGTGTCGGACATTTAATCTTACGTCGAGAATGCATTTCATTGTAGCAAACGATTACGGCTGTCTCCGTTGGAGCTGTCTCATCACAGAAGGATCCCTGATCTCGATGCTTGACTCGTTGACGAGATTGATCGTTCTTCAACGACAACCGTCACCGCGTGGAACAACGAAGACCCTTTTCCTACTGTGAACGTACCGGCAACGTGCACCATACATCATCAGGATTGAAACATTTCCTTATTATTACCATCGTGGGCATAGATTAATTCCATGGTATTACAATCGCCCATGTTCCACTAACATCCGTTGAAGCAGCACCATGATGGTTCGACCGACTGTCACGCGGCATTTACCGTCTTTGTTCGAATTAGACGACGTGCATTCTTTGTCCGCTCCGTTGAACAAATACGGGTATAACGATATCATTTGTAACGTACATATATTTTCTGAAATGTCGATACCGAGTTAGTTTACAAGAAATGTGTCCCGGGAAAGAAACAAAGATACATTTATAAAATTTGTTAAATGGAATGATATTAAATATTATATTTATGGATAAAATAATATAATAAAATGTAATAAAATATTATACACATCTTTTTATGATATATTAAATAGTTCTTTAAGAGAGCAATCTATATTATAGAAAACTGTATTAGAAAACTGCATCAGAGAAGAAAATGATATTTGAGAATATTTGAATAGAAATTCCAAATTTTAATAAACAGCGAATTCGATTGGACACACTCAGTACACATTAAAGCCATCGTACACAAAATAACATAATATATGTTTATAAATAAACATAGAAATCGATTAAATCGTGAAATATTCAATACATTTTAATGTATTATTAGGTAAAATATGTATTTCATAATTCGAAATATTTGCATTTCATTTTTATATTCAAATTAAATCAGTGTACAATGGCTTTGATATGCACAATGCGCACTAATGCTTTCAATCGAATTCGTGAAAAGTTTTCAATAAAAGTTAGCAATATTTTTTTAATGGATAATATAACAACTATAATATTAAAAAAAATCTATTCAACATGTATTCCATTGCACGCATAAAACTTTAAAATAGAACGTAGAAAATAAGACATTGTAGATAGACATTTAATACTAATTCTACGCCAGCGAGAATTTTATAGTAATATCAGGGAAATTGATTTATATCGTATTTTGAAATAGCACCGTTACTGTCTGACACTGAAAATTGATGTCGAACAACTGTCGACATTTGCGATATATGTGATAATACTTAAATCTATTTCTACGATATTCTACGTAACACATTCGATACTAAACTTTAGAATCCATGGACTTTGTTTATAAAAATAAATCTATATTGGGATCCCATCAGATACATACAAAGAAATTATTTTACAACGCAGCAGGGGCAAATTACAAATTGTAAAGTGTATCATACACCGAGTATATGAAAAAGAACACCTGACAGCTCTCTTCTCTGGTTCTCCACTATCCATAGTGCATAAAATATTAAAAAATTGCTACGTTATATTACATGACACGAGGTAATATCGGCGCATGGATAAAACGCAATAATGCTGAATATCATATGCACTGCTATCAGGTTGAAGATCTCAGTCAATGTGTACGTGTGAAACCGTGAACATCGAAAGCCAGGAATGCTGATCTACGAGTTTATGGCATACAACATCTCTGTCTTTCTCTCTCCCTCCCCCCTCTCTCGCTCCTCTCAACTTTCGAATCATTATACTCACTTTAAGCTTAGTAAAAAGTTTTATTTATTTTCTGTTGTGTACTGTACACTTGGATAGCAATCGTGGTCATATCGATTTATCGCAAAAATTAATTGATAGCACGTTTAATCTATTCTCTTCTTAAATAGTTTGACAAAAACTGGTTGAAGAAACAAGAAAAAATTACTTTTGATACATACACATATGTCTATTTAATTTTTATTTTTTATAAAAAGAAATATATTTGTAATGTTACTTAAATTTTTAGTTTAGAAAGCTAATATCATGTAATACAAAATTTAAATTTTATTTTTAAGTAACATCTTTAAATAATTTTTTCTCATATTTTTCTTTAGTTTTTTTTTTGCATTGCTTCTTTCAAACAAATTTCATGATGTTAAAAACTTGAAATTGTTATCAATGTATTTTTCCTAAATATCTTGAATTGATATTTAGCTAATTTAGCTGACAAATGCTTGGCCTCGAGAAGTCTTCCTTAAATGTCTTCCTTAAATGTCTGCGAAGAGTGCTCTCTCCCTCTCCTCCTTAGTCTCTTTCTTTGTGTCCCGGTCTGTTGCACCTCCTCTCTCTCCCTCGTCTTCGCATGTTACTCGGTTAATCTCGTAAATTGCCGTCGCCCAGGGTTGACGGGAATATTTACTGGAATCTAAGTTTATAATTACCGAGAAATCCAACGCCGCGAATATACGTATCGGACGTAGCCCTACCAATCTCGTTATAAACTAGGATCGTACTCGGGTGCCTTCTTCCTCGTTTCTGTCACCTCTTTCCACCTCTCGCACCCTCTGCACGATCCCCGCCTCCGGTTGACGTGTCCCTCGGCCCCTCCGCTCCTGCTCGCGTATTACGAATCGCCTTCCACGTCAAGCACGGCGAATTAATGCGCGTAATATGTTGGCCGCGGGCACGTTTACGGGTTTTATGTTCCTCCTGGTATAACTTAAAACCAGCTCGATGTGTCGCGGGTGCCCAGATACATTGGACATTAAGAAATCATCGCATCGATACTCCTGCGATTGCATCTCACTCTTTGTTTCTTCTCCTATCTTTTTTTTTTATTCTGTGATATCACCCCTCACTCTCATCTTATTAGTTTCCACTAGAATGAATTTTGCTTACTAATCAGACTATTTAAAATGTAAATTGTTTTAATTATGTGCAGCAAACGCATAGAAATTAGAATTTAGGGCTAGAATTTTTTAAATATCATCGCTATACTATTTTAGTGATACTAAATGTTAATAAAATTACAAAGTTAGTAACAGATATTAATTGTTAAAACTGTTGATTAGAATTAAAGTTTCTTGACAGCCCGTATTTGTCGGCTTTCACACATTGAACATATAGAATTATCGAGTCGATTTCTTCTCGCTTTTTTTCTTAACCTTTCTTGAACTATTATTCTTTTATTTTCCTTTCATTTATACCAGAATCTTCTTCTTTCACGATTTTTCTTCGTTTCCTGAGCACGACCATTGGTTCTTTGCGTTTCACGTTGACAACGTTGAATATAAAGCGGCGCTGCTTCTGGTAATCAGCTTTCGATTATTTATTGCTGTATTAATCCGGGAATAGGTACCGATCGGGCACCCAATTTGTAATCGTTAACTGAACCTGATCCTCGAGTTTTTAGCCACCACCACCGACTGGTAAGGTCGGCGTCTACGTAATGTAGAAGTTACTTGCTCATGATCCGGATAAAACATCGCCCGTTGCCGCAGTGTTACAGATCGGTTCGGCTGCGGTAGCGGCGATTATATACGGCGCGACGCATTTTATGAGTCTTCCAGGTAATGCTTGCAATAATTAAGGATAACAGATGATCCGCAGCGGCGGAGTTTATTTCAATTCCTACGAGCCGAATTGCCGTTCACGAAGTAGCAAAAGTGTGTTCACGATTTGTTAATCGCTCGTAGTTCGCGGCAAGCACAATTATAAATGAATACGATTTCATATTTACATTTAAATTGCTTTCTAGTAATGCATTCCGCACGCGCTTGATCAGTTCATAATTTGCTGGACCGTCTTCATTTAATTACATGTCAAAGTTTTGCTCTTCTTTATTATCTATCATAATCGTGCCTGTGACTCTTTGCTATTCGGAAAACTTTCAAGATGTTCACGCTAATTTCAATCATTTCTCATCTTTAATCGGTAACAGGAACATATGGATCTTTAGGACCCACTACATTACTAATTTTTTAAATATTTAGAAGCACTTAAACTTTACATAAATATAGTACGATAATTAGCCTATTAAAATCAAAAATAAAATTGCAGAATGTAATATTATTATTCTTCAAATTATTATACTATTTAAAAATGAGAAAAATGTCCTAGAGCCATCAATATTCGCATTCTATAATTCTTAATGACGTGTCAGAATCGTTATATTTGCTGTACAACTTTTTTACTACATATAATACCTGCGCAACAATAACATGACGCTGTTAAAAATTTCAGACTAGTATAAGATCTATGTGTTTCAATAACGGATTAATAGTATTAATATGTTATATATTGTATCATTAAAAGTATTCCCGATTAGTACACCCATCATCTCGGTTCGTTTATCACTCATCGTTCATACATTGTTTAGAAAGATAGCTGAGATCTATCAACCAGCTGGTCGCGCATCCAATCCTGATGTCTCTCACGCGGTCGATCTCCAAGATTTTTTAAAATATTATTCATTGGCATGTGCCTTTTTTTCCCCTTCTACGCGAGTTCGTTTAGGTGGGCCCAGCGATGATATATCAGCTATTACCCCGAGCGCAACACCTGTTAATGCATTTCTGTTTGGGCCCGACACCTGACTCTGGCGCACCGCGGTATCCCATTCAGTGATCTCAGGACGTTTTGCTCTGCAGCTACTATTCTCAATAAGAATATCGCAGCGGGAGCGACCGCTGGATTAGTCCTGACTACACGTTTTATGCGACCGTATGCGCGTGCGAACTTTCCATTCCGGATCTCCCGAGTTAACTTCCTACGAACTATTATACCTGCTATATGTCAGACTTTGAAACTGAACTACAAAGATGTATCTAATTGAGAATTAATATGACTGATACACGAGCGATTGTACCTTTGAATTAAATATCATATATAATATTAATAATAACAGTGCTGTGATACTTAATAAAAAATAACTGTTAAGTTATAGATCGTATTGAATGTCAATAATGCTGTTAAGTATAATATATAGAGTGCTTTGAGCCATCAAGCGATATGGTTATAAGTAGCTGATACTTGGAAATGGAATCCAGATAAGGTATTTCCCGTATTTGAAAACTCATCGAGTCGTCACGAATAAAATACAACGTTAATACTTTCTCATCCATACGGCAGAGATAGAAATGGAGAAGGGAAGTTTAATACCTTCTTAAATATTCCTTCCATTCTTTCCCCTCCCATCATCCATTCATCCGCTGTGGTAGATCTTTGCCCATCTTTCTCGATCTCCCCCCCATCCCCACTCTTTTTCTCTTCTTCTCTCCTTTTACTTTCTTGACGTTTAGTCATTCCGTCTCTCTCTCCACTTCGAGTCGGGTATTAGGACGAGGGTAGTATTCTTAAAGGTAGAAACAAATAATACGATTACGTTCCGTTTCCGTTTATTAAAGAAACAAGATATCGCCTGCTCGTTGTCTGCGCGGCTGATTCCGAGCTTCGAAGTTGAGTCCTCCTACCGGTAAGAACATCGCTTCTCCTCCTTTATCTCCTACCACTTCTGAGTAGCATTCGATACCGAAACTCGATATTAAAACTTGACGCGGGAATTATCCCCACCTTCGGGATTGTACTTCGAACATGCATCTGGTACTGGCACACTGTAAATCCGTTTGTAATCAGGCCGAGTTTCAACGATTTCCTGTGTCAAATTATTATAAATACGAAATATTTATTTTTTACTTCTATACTTCTTGGTTATAAAAAATTATAAAGTTTTAATCAAATATTTTATTGCAATTGTTCAGAAAATTAAAGCGTTTTATGTTAAAAATAGATCGCATTTCGCCATTAATATTCTTAATATTGTAACATTGCATTTTTATATGTATCGCGTCGCTATAAGTCGCGATGTATTTCTGATGCGATGCAAGACACAAAGATTCTCAATTTTTTTGGCTTTTTTAAATCGTGGACGTGGTCAGCAAAACTTTTCGCGTTTCTCTTCGTGCGACCCATCATTGCGCGGCTCCTGAATGGTTACGGCTTCGTTTTTGATGCGCGGAGGTGACTCGACTAATTTATTCGAAGCTCGGACGTACGCTGGTGGAGACGCACAAACCGTAGTTGCGGATCAGAGAGAAAGAAGCTGCTATACGTAGTCTATGGCATACAAGTGTAGCAAGTAGCTTGTTGAAAGAGCAGTGCGACTGGTCCAATGAAAGGGCAGACGGTAAACGGCGAAGCTAGTATTCTAACTCACAGCACGCGTGCAGCACGCGCGGATATATAGAGACACGCGCCAACGCATTCTAATTATCATGTGTATAATGGTGGCCGCTCGCCAAGCCTTGGAAATACATCAGAGCACCCGACTATAGATAGGTGCACCCATATGTACCTCACAGAAACAGCGAAAAGATTTAAACGAACTCCTCCTCCACAGCTGATCGTTTATCGAAAAATGAAACATGAGCATTCACGATCATTTCTCTGATCTCGGAAGGCGTTAAGAATCTATAATAATTAACCTTTTAAGGATGGCATTGTCTTGTCGTTACAACAATTTCTTTACTGTTTATGTTAAAAAATTACTTATAAGCAAAGAATCTATTATTTATACTATCGCTATATATCGACGTATAGCTAATTAAAAATATTTCTAGCTAATAAAAAAATATTATATCTCAATGTCCATTGCTACATTTTTATCTTCAGTTTTTAAATGCAACTAATCTGCATAGAGCCTGAATTTATTTCGAATTTAATTTTAAAGGGAACGTTGCAAATATATTCGTCCCTAGAGGATTAAGCGTGCATTAAGAGAACATCTGGACATACATGTAATTAGAAAATTGTATTAGATATGATATGTATGTATGATATTAGGTAAAAATAATTATCCTTATGAAAGAAAAATAATCCTTATTTTTGTACATAGAATATGAATGACATGTAGGAGACATGTTAATATCTATCCAAAATCATACACACTTATTAACGTTATCGTTTGAGCGGATATATGTCCTCCTTTGCAGAAATACTCGAACATGACGAAATATGCTCAAGGCCAAATCGTTAATGACTTTCGAGTGTTCATCAATGGATCGGTAGTGAGCACAGAGAATCAGCCAGCGTCAAGCCGTTCAGTCAAAATGACTGCTCGTTCTTCCAAGTACAATGACATTTTTTTCTTCTAACCCGAGGACAATCTCAGGTACGTTTCTCCATCTCTTCATCTCGCCCTCTTTATTTCTCCTTCTTCTACGAACCATACGTCATCGAAGCCTTTCGTGCGTCGCCGTCGTCGAACAAGAGGAAACCGACTGGCATTCAGTCGACGACGGGGCACATATAGACGAGGGGTCCCTTCTTCTTCTTCTTTCCCCACCGGCAGTGCTATTGCTCGAAAGAGGCCCCGGTTTCGCGTCTCATTTTTTTCAAGCGAGCCGATCTTCAATCTTCGAGCCGCAGCCGCGCCGGCCATTGCCGGACCGGAGTGATAGATGTGGAAATAATTATAGGCGAACGCTCACGCGCTCTCGCGCAACAAGAGTAAAAACCATGTCAAATTTCGTTGCTCGGTAATGACTTTTGACCATGCAACAGAAAAAGGTCCCCGCTCGCGCTGTTCTCTTTCCGACGATTCGACGATCGTTTGTGTCGTACGGCATTGGCGATACGGATGCTTTAGGATCAATGCGAGGTCATGACGAACTTTCGATTTCGCACTTGACTGTATTTGACTATTGCGCTTTGATTACTTCTCTTTTAGTCTTACAATGCCAATTTTCTTATACCTTGTTATATTCTTCGTACAATTGTATTGTAATCTCTGTAAATGACGGTAATTTTAAAAAAATTTTCTACTATATTATATCGAAATTTTTCACAATTTAGTTCCCCTCATTTGCTAGAAAATAGATTGATGAAATCTCGCAAAAAACCGTAGACACGAAGCTCATTGAACGATGAAGACGAATAGCTTCCAAGAATTGAGAAGGTCGCCCGAACAGGTCGATCTAAATCAAAGATCCCGCGAATCCTCCGGAGTGATCCCCCATCGAAGGTCGCGGGGAGACCTTCGTCGGTACCTCGCAGGACTCCGTTCTCTGTTGCCGACTAATGCACCGGCGTGCCCTGGGGCACAGTAATGCCTAATTAATCCAATTAATCTGAGGCCCCGGCATAAATGACCTCCGTGAGGACCTCAAAGACGCAGCGACCGCCGTCGCCCTGCGCTGCTGCGTGATGGACCGGGCCGATCTAACATTCCGAGAAATTAACGATTACCGGTGATTTATACAAATTCATATTTTAAATTATTGGCCGTCATTAGCGTGCGTCGGGGTATTAGTTCTCGGTGACGTGTAAAAGGCTTCATCCCGCCCGCCCCGCTACCATCAGCCAGAGCCACGATTCTACGCCGTCTTCCTCCGTCTTATTTCGCCTCCTTCAGCCTCGATCATCCTTCCACCATGTGGACCTCGAAACAGCATATATAGTATCCGCTCGATCCGTCCGGATCCCGTCTGTGCTCTCTCGCGCGCTCGAATATATTATCGTTTTGTTCCCGCGGGAGCAAGAGAGAACACGGGGGAGTGAAAGAGGGATGGGGGCAAGGGAGAGAGAACGTAAGAGAGAAAGAGAGAGAGAGAGAGCGCGAGAAAGCGCAGCCAGGCTGGGCTGGTTGTCATTGGCTCATTTGTTAGACGCCATCTAAAGCATGCGGGGCCTTGATTTAGTGCCTCCACCTCAAACCGCGCACATATATACCCCGAGAGATATCTACCGCGGCGCCCTTCATCGAAGAGACAAAGACACGAATTCTCTCAACCGCTCGAAGTGCGCAAGTTCATGACCCCCTTCGCATTCGTCCTCTCCGTTCTCCTCGCGGCTGTTCTTCGTCGTCGCTTACTCCCTTTTCTGCCTTTTGTCGATGGTCTCCTTTTGCCTTCACCGCCTCTCGTACGAAAAGAGTCTCGCCAAAACACGTTTCGTATGTCAATGTTAATCCGGTAACCGGAATGTTAGAATTATATTTTCTGGATTAATTTTATAATGATAACAAGCGATAGCTCATATAATCTTTGTAGTAACAAATGAAAGAATATATATATTATTTTTTTGCAATATTTTATTACTATATTAATATGATATCAATTTACATAAAATTACAACGAATTTACAAGAATCATATTTCTCCCTGGAACTGGCAGGGAAGAGAAAATCGCGCAAAAGAGATATCGAAAAATGATGCTTTTAGAAAGATGACTTTACTTGGACTTCCATCAGGCATGTGATATCTACCCACACGCACACGTAAACGCACATCGGACGTGGTACACACGGGAGCCCTACCACCCCCTTCTATAAGCTGCGCGCACGTCGACTATAATTATCCTCAGGTAATCACGACCCACACCACTGTCTTCCAATGGGCGCTCACCGCAGTCCGGCCACTGTATTCCGCAAAATTAGTATTTCCATTCCCCGTGGAAGAGAATCGAAGGGAGATCGCGAGAGGGGAAGGGACAGAGACGGAGACAGAAAAAAGGAAGAGACTTCCGGCGACTGCTGGTTGGCTCGATTCAACGTTCCTCGTCCTCACCTACCTTTTCTACCTAGTATAACTCCTTCATCCCCGCCATCCGCGAACGTGTTTATTTTTGCAATTTGCTCGAAGACCGACAATTAGATTTCCTGGGGTCGTTCGGCTACCGTATAAGTGTAAGGCTCAGGAGATCAGGCCTCGATCCGGGTCGGCCCAAACGGCCCGCAAATGCGTTCCCGGGGGAATGGCCGCGGGGACCACCTACACCTGCCTCATATAATTCCGCTTTCTCTTATCTCATTTCCTCTACACTGTCCGAACGAGTCCGACTAAATATGCACGGCACGTTCATCTATTATCTTTGACGATTGCGTCGTAAAAGATAGGAACCGGTGTCCCTATCAATCTTTTATGGTTCTGTATTATCTTGAAGAAATTTCAGTCAAGTGTTTTCGTCAATTAGTATGGAGAGCTTAATAGTGGTTCGAAACGTTGGATTCGATCTAATGTCGCTTTGAATGTGAATTGATGAAAGGAGAAGAGTAACATAGGAGAGTACTTCAATAATCGATAGGAAATAGAAGAAAAGAAGCGATTAAGAAAAAAAAAAAAGTACGCGTGTTCCCGGTGTTCAAAGAATCGTAAATACCCCGATCCCCAGCAATAAGAATTTATTGCGGCTGCCTTTGATGAGCAGCCGCCGGTTTTTGGATTCGGGGAAGGGCCATTTTTGATATCACGAAGCTACGTTAATTGTTACACTACGAAGACGGTTCGCATCCGATGGAGGAAGTGAGAGGAAGGTGTTGAAGGAGGATGAAACAGACTGGGAAAGAGGAGGCAATGCTGGTCGCGGAGGTGGCGTAGAGTGAAGGTTGAGGAGAGGATGAAGTGGAGATATAATTGCTACATCCTCTTAAGTCACGTGCCACTCACGTGGTTCCCAACTGCGAGTGCGAACGACCGTCGACTGACTTCCTATAGCTTCGAGAAGCAGTTTAGATACGACGTTTGTATCATGACGTCTCTTTCCACGTTATGATTGATCATCCAGTGACGGGGCGCGCGTTATCTTGAATTAATAGATAGCCAAGTCTAGCGGGATTATTTTATTTTGGTAGTCACCTTTGCTATAATTAAATCAGAATATATGAGATATCTATTAAGGAAAATTAGAAATGAACATTTAATTATAGTTGGATCGCGATCTCTCGCGTAAAATACAGAGGATAACGAGAATACAGTTCAACTTGGCTCTATCGGTGGTAGGATTCGAGCAGAGATCGGCCATTAATTTCTTTTCGGGAGAAAAACCAAGTCGAGCTAATGGGAGCTACGGTCTAATGCCTCCTGCTGTGTCTCTCAGAGGCCTTTCTTTTGCTCCGCTCTTCTACTAATGGCTACTCTTTGATGACAAATATCGGCCGAAAGAAAATATATAAATTACTTCGAAGAAACTACTCCCTGTTGGTGACGCCTACCAGTCGCATATCAATAACATTGTCGAATCTTTGAGAAGAATTATCAATTTTCATTGAACACTTTTCATTCTCTAAACACCTGCAGAGCTTAAAATATTTAAATTTTTTAAATCAGTTTTAATGATTGAATGTTATATGCAATATTTCATTAAGATTTAAATATTTTGTGTAGTATCTTATTTGGATTTGAGTATTTACCGAATAATCGAGAGTTATATTCGGAATTGTATTCTCGATATAATTGATCGATTTGATTTCGAAGATTAGAAAATGATTGTGGACACAAGACATTCGCGCAGATAATAATTACATTGATGCGTGACAAGCAACGATGTATCAAATCTGTTTTCGCGACGCCCTCTCAATGACAGTTGCGCCTGAATCGTCCGTAATTCTTCGCAAGAACGAATTACGCTGGGAGCTTCTTTTCTCGTTGTGACTGCACTTCACCACGACAGCAGGTTCGATGTATAGTTATATATAACTATATACATATATATATGTATGTGTGTGTGTTTGTGTGTGTATACACAATACGCCATACTTTGACAGATACAAAAACATCGGAGAGCCTTGATAAATTGCCCGCGAGAAAAAGCATCGGGCACTCGAGGCTCTTCGGTGGCGCGAGAAGGGCGCAAGGAAGGACAGAAATGAGAGATGCCGTGAGAGAAGCGGGAACAGAGGGTGTCAACCAAGTACGGGTGACAGAGAGGGAGCGAGAGGCGTTAAAGACAGGATACATCCCAGACTGGTTCCGGTATTGTTCGCGCTAATAGCGCCAAGATACAACAGTATCCTCCCCGACGATCCACCCAAACCACCCCCAACGGCAGATAGGTTCGTTCGAATAAGCGACGGTCTGTACGAGCTTCGATTATCTTGATCTGGAGAGCGTCAATGCGGCGGAAACGAGAAACAGGAAGGGCCTGGCAGCTGCTGAACGGAAGCGTAGACGTGGTCAAAGTGGCCGTCTAAGTGCTCAATGTATTTATATATAGCTTGCGTCGATGTATCGACGAAATTTCTCTGCTATATTTATAAGAGATGTTATTATATATTAATAGTTACATTAAAATTAAAAAGATAATACGAATAAAAATACAAAGAGAATCTACTTCTTTTATTTTATTTATAAATTATTTAATTATTTTCTTAATTTTTGCCAAAACTGAATAATTTTTAAACCATGTTTATTTTCAATTGTATTATCAACTTACATACACTGTAATTTATATAAATTATATATTTCTTGATAAAAAAAAACTAAAAATATTAATAGTTAAAAATATTTATAAAAATATTTATAAATAAAAATAAACTTTTGATATTATATTTTTTGTATTATATATATTTAGGAACCATTAAAATATTTTGATAGTTCTAGAACATCTTGTATTATTTCGCAAATTCGCTTCTTATTCATTTGGTTATTTTGTTAGTCAGTAATGCTATGTAAGTTCGAGGCTACCAATATGCTTTTATCGATAAACCAGTTCAATCGTGAAAGCATGTGCCTGTATGCCTACCGCAGGAATAACATTTTCTTCGTAGATTGAACCGCATCTACGAGGCTGTATATAACCTCGAGTTGAAGTAGCCGCCGTGGAATGGACGAGCTTGGATATTAACGAGACGCTACTGGCCTATTAATTCTCTCGAATTATATTATTTGTATCTCATTGAGAGTTTACACTACTCCGTTGGCATGCCAATAATGCAGCATGCTGCATTTTATATTATCTTATATGCTTTCAAGTTAAGGCGGTGCGTAAATTGTCTTATAACTGCCTCGTATTAATATTGCATTATTATACGAGCAGTTCACGTGTGCAACTCTATTATGTATAATATGATTACACTGGGAAAAGTGCTTATGCATTAACAATAGTATGTAAGGTACTCAATCAGCACTTGAATAATATCGTTGATAAAACATTATATATTATATCTCCAGATGTTGATGATGGAGCACGGATTAGTTGCACGGATATAAAGAATAATTGTCAGATAGACTCAGATGAAAGCGGAAATATACTGGGCAAAACCATATAAACGAAACGTAACGGAAATCGTTTTTTTCGCGTGCTGACATATAATTTCGATAAATCAGGGATAAGTGGTGCAGGGGAGAAAGGCCACGGATTCGGTGTTACCACGATTGAGGAACGCGGTCGGCGATGTGTCGGATTAATTTATCGCCGCACCATCGCGTATACGTGTGGCTGGCGACATTTATTTTTACCGACTTTCGCGGTGCGGCGATTGGATGAGGCCTACGGGAATATTTCTTGATTTTGGGATGTAGTTCGGTGTACGATGTTCCTCGCAATATAATCGCAGTTTATGTCCCGGACCAATTTTCACAGGTTGTCCGCCTTTATTCGTATTATTATCCCGAAAGTAATATTCCAAAAGACACATCGCCTTCGCTAAGCGAAATTCTCCCTCGTATCGGTTTTATTTTCATTTAAATGAGGTTCATGAATAAATTTATTTACATTAGGTTTATTATCTTGTGGTTTTTCATAACTATTTTCTGTCAGCCAATAATTAATCTTTTTTAATATGTGAAATAGAATAATTTCAACGTTTATCGAAAAGTCTTTTAGATGAGAAAAAGCTAAAAGGACATAAAAAAAATAACGTTAAAAACAGAATCATCTGATATCAGTTTTCTAGAATTGCATTAATATACGTGTCAGAAAAATTATTGTATAACAATACCTATTTCTTCATATTTTATGATTAAGATTACTCAACAATTATTTTATATCTTCAATTCTTTGCGTAAAATTACTAACGGTAGAGTCGATAATATTTTCACTATTCGCGACGTAATTACGATAAAATAAATGATTATCAAATCCCCCCCCCCCCTCTCTCTCTTTCTCTCTCTAAATAATAATAAATCTAATCTAGGCAACAAAAACAAAAACAAATATATTCAGTTTCTTCTCACAGACGGAAAAACTTTAAGTACAGGATTGTCTACTATTGACGTCAGTCGCGCCTACAATCGTAATATAGACATTTACATGAGTCGGTCGTATTAACGGAAGATATGGCCACACTCGCTATCAGGAATCTCTCGTTGGCACTTGATGCGCGTGTGACATGCCGCGTTGTTAGCACTCTTCATATGTGTCAGTCTATTACTTGAACAGTACATGCACTGCGTACAGCAACGTAGAACGTTCTCCGATAATATTTTAATATTTCAAACCATGTAATTGAGCATTTGAATTTGTAGCCAATGAATTCGTTAACAACATTGTTAAGCACATTTTTTTAAAAGTATTACTTTTGAGAATATAGAAATCTTGGCATGAGCAGAAATATTATGACAAATCAATACGTTTACCTTAATAAAAAATAGTTGGACATAAATTGTTTTAAATTATTAGCAGATTTTAAGAGGAAAACTCTTTATACGTTCATCAGGTTTTTTTTAGGAATCTGTGTACATTGAAAAAAAATCTTAATTTCAAAGAAATATCTCTTTGCTTGTATTAAAAAAAATTATTTCTTTGGATCTCTCTTTCAATGAAAATTTCTTTGAAAATACAATATCTTATTTCTTTGAAAGTACAATATCTTATTTTCAAAGAAATTTTCATTGATCCAAAGAAATAATTTTTTTTAATATGAGCAAAAAGATATTTCTTTGAAATTAAGATATTTATTTTTCAGTGTACAATCTAGATACTTGTGTCCCTGTAAAATAGAAAAGTAGAAAATGCTTTATCGACAATGTTAATACTATATAGAATGTTTCGTGCAACCAAAGTAAAGAGGAATCACTAGAAGGGCCATCGGAATATATTACCGCTATTAGTCGCAATGCATAAATTCGATCGTAATATCGGGTTGTATGAATTAACGTTTATTGATCACGAGCTCTGTGGACCGTAACTTCCATCATTTTATTGCATATGGAAAAAGCTGGGGAATATCTCGATTCGCAATGTCGTAAGTCGAAGGAAAGACCGAGCGAAAGAGGAAATGAACCGCGGCGCCGCGGAGTTGGCGGGGCAAAAGGAAGGGAAACGCGAATCGAGTAAAGAATGTTTACAACGTATCTCGCGGCAATAATGTAGCGTACGGTATAAGCTCATGCGAGATATTTAGTCGGATATCGTGGCGCCACGCCACCCAGGGGACCCCCTCATTATTTGCTGCCAGGATGAGCCTTTATTAGCAGTTATCTCGTTCGGTCTCGAATCTATACGTTCGCATATCCATAAATTCGCGTTTACGGTGACCGTATCTTATGCAAATGAGACGATTTAATCCGCCGGATATTTCAGGGCATTTTTAATAACCCTCCCCTCCTCTCTTACCCATCTCACCTTCTGACATCCCCCACCGTCTCCTTCTGTTGCCTCCCCATCACCCTACGGGGTCCACCGATCGTTTCGTCGTACCTCGTGAGCGATCAATTAATGCCGATTCATCGTCTTTAGCTTCTCGATCGAGCTTGGACCTGCTCTTCGGCTCTCGTCCACGTCTTCAAGTTTAAAAAGAAAAAACCTATATAAATGATGACTTTAATTAAGTCTCTGTTATTAACTTTCTACGTCTCCGAGAGATCTCATGTTTTTATAATATCGCATGATCCATAATTTCGTTTCACTCATATATAAAATAGTAGATTATTTCTTACATTTCTAATAATTAATAATAATCAATTAAATATTGTATTATACCTAACAAATTATGCAACGAGCTACGAATTATATAATAATAATATAATTGCAGGCTGCATTTGAAATAATCATTGCAATGTAAGAATATGGTGAAGTTGTCGTGTCATATTTATTGGTTGAACTATTCCGAGTATTTGGCTGTAGATCGTATCAGCCTGTTGTAAAGCCCGCTCTAGAATCATTATACGCGGTGGATCGGCCAGGGTAGAGAAGCAATTTCGCCCGATGTTTCAACCCGGTAAAGTGCGATAATAAGCCCGCGGGCAGTCGGTGAGAATCTGCAATTCGCTCCACTCAAATTGAATACTACGTAGGCGAAATCTGGACTCCCCTGCCGTGGGTTAAGTTAAGATCAGCGATCTGTGATGTAGCTACGCTTTGCGGCCATTTGCACAAGGCATTTGTCCATTTGATTCGAATGCAATTGTCAAATCTCATTCTTATGGAAAATTGAATATTTTTCCCGCTGAGTGAATGCTGGATGTTTTTATCTCTGTGCAGCGCCGTGAATAGAATGACAGTTATCGATTGCACAATCTCTTATTCTTGGACGGATGCTGACGAGATCAGTTTGCAGTCGCGAAACGGACCCTTTTCATCAACCTTCGGGGTGACAGCTTGAAAAAGGTCGCCCAGGCGGTGCGGGCGCATGGCTTTGACCGAAAATAATAAGTAAGCTTTTGAGCTTTGACCGCAATGTACGCCTGTCGAGAGACAAAAGGCAAAGTAATCGTAGCTTGAAATTATAATATAAACCGTAGTCGCGGACGGCGCGTCCCTCCACTCCTCCTCGGTCCCCGTCGGTTTTCGTCGTCCCACATGATTCGTAGTATAATAAGTAAGTCGCCGCGGGGATAATTTGCAGTGTTTAAGAGCTCATCCAATTAGCCAAGACAGAGCTTGTTCTCGTCGTGGTCGTTGTTGACAAGAACCGCGATAGATGTATCTCCATCTTATACATCTAAACAATAGACTGTCATGTGTGATATCCGCGAAAGTTATAAATAATAACATTTAGTTAAATGTACATTAATGAAAGCTGCTTTAACTGAAAAATTGCAATAACTCATGGAAAAAAATAAATAAAGATTTTTATTTCTATATTTGAATATAATCAAATTGTAATATTTTCTACTTAAAAATAGTGTAGAAAGACAAATGTTTATATTTTTAAAAACTTTACGATTAGTTACTTTATAGATATATTCAAGTAAAATAATTTATAATAGGAAACAGAATTTTTAATTCTTAGAATATAAATCAGTAGGAAATATGAGATTTTCTTATTCAATCTATCTCGATCACCTAAAATATTGAGGAAATGATAGCGCGATGGTTAGGCCGCATCTCACAGAGCCATCCGCGCGTACAGAATCATGTTTATCTTGTCGTCGTACAGCGCGTCGCTGTAATCACCGCCGACGTGAGACGTCTTAACCAGACTCGGTGTCAAAGTAACATATGTAAAATACCTATTTCCACATACGTGCGCATACGCATTACATGCAAAGGTGGAGGTATCACACGCTGCGTAAAAGCTCGTTTGCGTTAGCCCGTGGACAGAGCGAGAAGGATACAGGGAGAGCGAACGAGAGAGAGGGGGAAGGGGAGAAAGATGGAGGGAGGGAGGGAAGAAGAGGAGAAGAAAGGACGTTGTATTACTCAGGATATTACCTAAGACTGAAAAAATCCAGGACGAAAGCAAAGTGGACTGCCCCAGGATGGAACAAAGAGTCCGCTAGCGCCTCGTTACGTTCTATCTTAAACGATGAACCCGAAGGCGTCGCTCAACTATACAATTAACGGCGAATATCATTACGGTAGAAATGTCCCCTCTCGATCTACCAGTGTATTGTCATACGCACTGCTATGAAGTAAGTTGGATGGATGTGAATAATGTTCAGGTAACATAATTATAATTATTTTTTAATATTTTATGTGGGAATGTTGAGAATTTCTCACAAAATAACAATTTTTTGTATTTAGAAAATTTTCCAAAATCCGTGTCTTTATCATTCTCTTTCCACTGATATTGGTTTAACTGAAATTATTAATTGATATCAAAGTGCTAGCTATATCCAGAATTCGTACTAGTTTCCGAACTTATAAGCTCACTGCATGATCGCCGAAGGGTGGCATCGAAAGTGCGCACGTATCTCGTAATTAGCTACCCTCAGCACGCAGCCGTCCACGACGGTGCCCGTAAGATAACAGTCCTTTGAAGCTTTGATGCAGAAGGAGTGACCTCTGTTTCCTCCACCGGAAAGGAAAGGGTAGTCGGTAGCCGAAGCGGTAGCGTATTTAGCGCGTATGGATTTACCTATGGTGTCCTGATGTGTGTGAGGCGTTACGAGGGGAAGAGGGATCAAGAGGAGATAGAGAACGGAGTTAGAGAGGGCCGCTGAAGCTGGAGCACAAATCAATTAGTGGGGGGCCTCGGGCTCTTTGGGCTGTAGAACCTACCCTTCCGCCGGCAACCCCCGACGTGCCCTTCCTCTCTTCGCGTCGCCGCGGAGTTAGCCCAGGCTCTCTTTGTCTGCGTCGCTTCTCAACGTCTGCCTCCGTCTTTCTTCGTAGCCGTGGTAGCCGTACCGAATACAGATTGCGTTTCAATCTATACGCTAACGAGTGTTTAGTGTTTACCGAACCGCGAGCCGACCGCCTTTGCTTTGGCCACAATTTCCGCGTCCCTATGTACAATAAACGAGGAGACTGTAGTCTCGCGAGGAGCGTAGTCTCGCTGAGCGCAGTCGCGCGGCGTCCTGAGATCGTTCGACTTCCACAAAAGAATAAGCTACTGGATGAAACAGAACATATTGCTCATATACCTATCTAATTTTAACGAGACATTTTGAATTTTTATGTTGTATTTAAGATTAGCAAAAAGATAGATTATTATATATTCTACACAATTTGCAAAAGTATTTCTATATATAATATTAAAGGGCTACGTATTACAATGAAACAGACCGTAAAGAAGGTGGGTAGAACAGTCAACAAAGTAACAAATGATGTAACCCTAATGCCATTCTCGATTTACTGACCGTTCATTTCCCTATTCGAACACATCCCGCACGTCCCATCGACCGTGCTTTATAAATTCCCGAAAGCTGTGATCGATAACGTACGTCGCGGGAACGCACATAGGCAGTTAGATGAATGCCCGCCGCTCACATTTAATTACAGAAGTATTTTATCGGTACAAAAGCCATTGGTCGTCCGTCCGTCCGCCCGTCCGTCTATCGGTTCGGTATTTCGGGCGCAGCATCGGCCGAACCCGATGGCCGGTACCACATCGACTGCACAGACCCGTACATCCAGCGGTCCCCGAATATTTATGGGGGCCAAAGTCAAATTAGTGGCGTACCGCGTGCACCTTTTGATTAAGTATCTGTTAACTAAAGGTAATACTTAATAAAGTAACGCTGATTTAGTGCGGGGTAGGGAAGCGCGGCATCGACCCATCGTTCGTTTTCCCATTCAAAATAAAAATGAGATATTTATGGGCCCACGGTGGGCTCCGTAAGCACGAACGAGCGAGCGAGTTCTCGGGTTGTGGCGATACGCCGATGGTGTTCGAAGGGTTCGCCGCATCGGTAAAATGTGTACGTATACCTGTCGCGCGCAAACTCCGCGAGTGTGTGTCGCCTCTATTTCTTCGTTCTTGATGTTCCTTTTTGGTCTCGCTCGCGTCTGTAACGATTATTGGTAGACACGATGCGAGACCCGTGGATAATTTGTATTCGATCGACGATCTTCAGCCGCTATCATTGATAATATTTCGCAGTCCATATTTAATGCTGTGACAGAAATATTTATTTCTGTCACAGGAATTCAAAGAGTTAAAATAATGGATGAAATTAGGAAAATTAGAATATATCGTTGGAAAAAGTGATAATTAATTAGATAAAATTTTACTGGTTTTAATTCGATTTGTTGAAGACTCAATTTGTCATCACCTCGTGGCTTAGAAAATCACTACGTTTATCATGACATCATCTTCATTTTCTTCCTTATCTTTTTGACGTTTCTTTTCTTTTTTAATTCTCGCGACGTGCAAGTATTCTTGACAAATAAGCCCACCGTGTCGACGCGGGGTGGAAACGAACGAATAGTTTCGCGACTGGGCGTCAGAATCAAGATTATGACAATACTGTGCGTATAAATTTGAAATTTAAGATAATTTTACCTTTATCCGGCCGTGGTGACCGGCATTCTCCTCGTCGAAACGCTGGTTCGATGTAAATCACCATGATATGCGGGTTCGCCCAAAATTCCCAACTAATCTCAAAATCAAATGGCCAGAAAGGACATAAAAATGCTTTATCGCTGACCAAAATGCACCAAAACTCCCGTCCTGGCCACCCCTCACCTTTTGATCATCCGCTTCGAGATGGTGTATCGTGCAACATCGTGATGCATCGTGAATCTTCTTCGCCGCGGATAGTATGCATTGTTTTGTTTGCAATTCTATTTTTAAAACTTATGTTAGATCACGTAAATCTTACACGCGATTTTATGACAGCAGAAATATCAACAAGTAATTGTCGATTTTTGCGATACGTGCTATCTGCATCAATATATTTATGAATATTTGTAAATGATTATCACAATAATATTTTATGAATTCAATACAAAGATTGTACAGAAATATAATTTTAAATTCAAGTTTCATCTATTATCGAATCAAGTTAAATGTTGAAGATATATTCAATCTATTATCGAACCAAGTTAAATTAAAGGTGCTTATTAATTTATTATTACTATGATTGCAAATGCTTATTCATAGGAAGAGGAGGAAGCTGAATGACTTATTAAGTGTAATTTTAAATCGTGCCAAGGAACGAGATAGAATAGCATTACGCGGTATAAGCTTGATATGGGGGTATAGGATTGTATCGAGTGGATTCTTTGTCTTGATATAGACCACCTTGGGTGTGCTGAGCCCAACCAGTAGACCTTAAATCGTCTTCCCACCGGGAGGGCGACCGGTACCCTCAGTACCACCTAAAATATCCACCACCTAAGATATTCCGATCGAACGCGTGTACTCTGTACTATTCCCCGTCTGTCACAGAATCGATATCCTTAAATCATTCAAGAACCTAGGCGTGATACGACTGGACTTCCGGATAACACTACTTCTCGGGAAAGGATTGCAAATTAATCGGATAATTTAATAACTCAGCCTGGATTCGTCAAATCATTTAAATTTGAAATGTTCAAATTATTCGAATCTGATAAAATTCGGATAATAATCTAATTTGATCATTTATATTATAAAAAATAAAGTATTTATATATATATATATATATATATATATATATATATATATAGAGAGAGAGAGAGAGAGAGAGAAAGAGAAAGTAATAAAAAATTTCATACGTAATAAATCTAAATGTATGAATGTCGATTTTATACAAAGTTTGTATTTATATCCATGATATTTAATACGGTGTCTGCGCTTAAGATGCATTTGACATTTAATGCACCTGCTTGTTTTGCGTTGATGCCCGCGCATTCATCCGGCTGACGAATTTGGAGAGAGTAATTTGATCGTCATATAGATACGATACAGACACGTCGAGTTGGGCGTCGAAAAAAGTTATTACACTTTACGATCAGGCTCGATTTCTCGAAATAAGATTCTGACGGCGCGTTATCCGGGCGCACGACCAGGCAACTCGAATTCGACGGCGGACCAGGCCGAATAGTAGATTTTCAAAGCCAGGCCTCGAAGCGGGATACGTGGATCAGGTGGCATTTAGGAATGCGAAAGACTTTGATGTGAAATATAAGGTAGTAGCGATCCGGACTCACTGACACTACAGCAGAGCAGGGTTGCAAAGCAACCTATAAGGTTCCGATCCTTCCTCCGTTCCAAGAATACATTCCGCCGACCATCAACGGTTTGTTAGAATATCAGTTTTGAATATCCTCATGAAGAGGAAGACTTCGAAATTCGATGTGAAATTCGCGGTGTTCGTAGAATTCTGCCAAATGATACATTGTTGCAGCGAATCTAATATTGATTAACGAAAATGTACAATAAAATTTATAAGTTTTTTCAAAAGAAAAATACGAATTAAATAATTTTTATATCTCGTACAATAAATCAGTATTATCATAAAAAGATAAGTATGATATATAATATAGATTATTGAGTTTTAATATTTTCTGTATATTATTTCAACTTTCTTCTATGAAAATGTATTGTCAGAGGAATGCACAAATTATGATTTAGTTATTTTTATAATATTTACCAATAATTTTAACGACTTCCAAATATTTGTCTTACTCGGCAGAAAACACATTAATTCTCATCGACATATTAAATGTCGATACAGCAGATACGGGGGCAGAACATTTTTTTAAGTGGACGAGCCCGCGCGCGGAAAGCTTTTCATTCGCAAAAAGTGCGAAATTGCGGTAGCGGTATCGAACGGGTCCATCGTGCCGTGAATCGACAAATTACTTTTCATTGCCGCGATGTAATCACGGATTCAGGTGTCGCCCTCATTACCGGCACGGCCGATGAGTTCACGAGGGCGTAACTGGAAAGGGTAAACGTGGTGGACGCGGGGTTGGCGCGGTGAAGCAACGCAGTAGTAACAAATTGAGGTTTTGAGGGAGGAAAAAAAGAAACAGCCGTCAGTTCGCTAAAGGGAAACCCATTGATTTCCCTCATTCAACGCGGCGCGATAATTAAATGCATTTTATACAGTTCTTCGGTGCGGCCCAGCATAACGTCGAGTAATTAATAGACATTTAAACTTTTTAATAACGAACGCTTTTATGCGGCAGCAGGGCTTCCTCGTAATTATGGCCGGTGAATGGATCTGTTGCATTTGATTTTTAATGCCGGCGGATCAAGCGGTCGCGCACTTCGCGACACTTATCAACTCGCGCTAATGACGGGGCAAATTTTCGTAGCACAGGCGATTTTTTTCTCTATCACATGTATATGGATAAGCACCAAGAAATTATTCTGTAACGCACGGTATCTTTATATAGCTCTAATGATATACTCTTAAATAATTAAATGCGAAAACATCATTAAATAAGTTAAGTGTTTGAAATCTGCTTTAGATTTTATTATTTATATTCAAACCAACTGGTTCGCTTTAATTCATTTCAATTATAAAATGTTTATTACTTTACAATTTCGTTGAAAAAAGAATTTATCAAATAATAGGAGATTAATTAAAATTTCTCAAGACGGTGATCGCCCCGGGATAACTCAAAGTTTCGACGAATCTACACATAGCATCCAAAGGTCTTGAGTCCACATAGTGCGTGTACACAGCGTGCACCCACACGCCTGACTAATAACATATATCTTGAGTGTGCACCGTCCAAGAAGCAGAAACTCCACAGAAGTGTCACCGAGAGCGAACTTAGGTCGCTCGACCTGGGGGTTCGAGAACGATACCGCTTACACATTGTTGACCCGCGGCTGATATATCGCCTCTTCCACAAGGCAAGAGAGGTTCTCAGTCCTTTCTATCGAGCCATCGATGCCATACATCTTGGTTCAGAGTCTTAAGTAGGATCTTAAAAGCCGTGATATGGATACGGCGTGAAATCTCACTACACCATGTCCGATAGCTTTCCTAGAGCCAAGCCGGTCTCTCTACTTCAAGATCGATCTTGTATTTACTTCCGAGAAAGATTCTCTATCTGTATGTTTCGTTAACGCATCCAAAATGATCTCAAGAATGATTACAGTTGTGAATATAATTATCCTCGATTCTTACAGTGTTCAGAAAATCATTTAATCTTGACAAATAATTTTACATTGTCACGCATAAAAGAACTGATGCATCTGTATTTACTATTGTATCACCACATTAAGTATAAATATATATTTCACATAAATTTATAAATATTTAATAACTTATTGATATTCAATTGGCTTCAAAAAATTTGTATAACAAGGAAATCTTCAAATCTTGATACATCTTCGAATTATTCTAGTGCAACTGGCAAATGGCAGCTTACCACCTTACGACCTCTCTCGAAGAGAACACATAGGGAAAGTTGCGCGCAATTGGCCGATCATTAAATTGAGAACCAATATTGGCAAGGTTCTGCCGCACAGCTGCCAGGAACATAAACATACGAGACTCGTACACCTCAGAGGACCCGGCACCGATATACGGTGCATACGTATACACTGTATTATACATACACAACGGGAGTATGGTGTAAAAGCGGGACGTGGCCGTGCGCGCGGTGTAAAGCACTAATTTGTAACCAAGTTGTCGCCCTGGTTTGACACTGCAGTAAATACGAGGGTGATAGCGTTGTATATCACTGGCCCACCACCACCACTACCATCTACCGTCGCAATATCACGAATACTATATGGTCGTAAGATCATGGCGAACTGGGTGCATCATCCGATGTCTTTGTCGTTCACATGTCTTTTTTTTTTAAATACGCATAATGATGAATGACAATTAAAAGCCATTAATTTTTTTCATACTAAAAGGCGAATTTAAAATCGAGAAAATATTTAATTTCTCTACATCAATATTTTAAAATGAAAACAACAAAAAATGAATATGAAAAATGAATCTGTTAACTGAACGTGACATTTTTTTCTTTCTAATTAAATTATCGGACAATAATACGAAAGAATTCAGAATGTTTTATCAATAAAGACATTTCTTTAGATTTAAAGATAATTTGAACTAAAATAAATACTTTGAATTACCTCTTTCAATCAGTAAATAGATTGTATATCTTGATAAAACAAAAACAATAAAAATTGAATCATAATGAAAATTTTCATAGACAAGAGAAGGTGGAAATTATCATCAATAATAAAAGTTTGAAATGTGAAAAATCCTATTTTAGATTTTATCGTATAATTTCGAAAAGTTCGCTTTGCAAATAAGATTGTTACGAAGATAGAGATAAAAAATCGATTGCTTCTCGCAATCCCGATCATTTAATAGCCACGTACGTCCATAATCTCGCGCTATAAAAGCAAGCTTCGATAATACACTGGAAATAATACCCGTTCGTCCTTTAACTTTAATGCAACGTTCCTCTCGATCGAAGGCTTTCGGAATGCCATAACTGACAAGAGAGTTCCCCGACAATTAACTATCTACTCCAGCTCGTGTATCACTACGGACATAACGAAGATAGCGAGCTTCTTCGAAAGTCAGCGAGTTAACGTCCGCGATCGTTAATCGCGTGAAAGAACGGTCGTCGGCGCGCGTCGATTGCCTCGTATAAATATATCCACACAATCGCTGATTCGATCTCTCGTACACGGATCGTAACACTGAATCGATCGGTTTAATGCTCAGCGTGCACCGTTGTTTATTTCTCACATAATTATCCTTTCGAGTCTCGTATACGCTGACTTGTGTATGACTTTATCATATCACGGCTTGCAGGATATTTCATTTGTTATATGTACATTGATTTTTTACGCGTAAGATAAATAAATAAAAAATTTAATATTTGTTTAAATATTTATTATATTTAATGTTGCATTTAGTGTAATCATTCCTTCGAAGAAAGAATATCATGCTTTGTGTCGCAAAGAAATTAAACATTTGCAATTAAATTGCCACACAAAGTGCGGCGAAGCGCAATAAAGAAAATTTCTTAAAGGCCATGTACAATAGAAAGCATCGCAACGAAAAGCAACATTACGTATCGCGTCAAGGAACTCTCCTTGAAGAATCGCGTAATTGATTTCCGGGCTGGTTCAAGACGGGAGTTGGGGATGTATTAGAAAAGCTGTGGGCGGATCGTGAGGTGCGCTCGTTGCCTCCCTCGCCGATTAAAAATGTATCCGACAATAGAGGCTTTACGTCAAACGTCCAAGGCAGGAGTTTTCCTCATCTGCTTCCTCGTTCACGAGGAACGAGCGAGGCAAGCGCGGTTAGTAACCGAGTTCGACGAGAGGTACAGTGTTCGGGAGGGGAAGGCGGATAGAAATTCGTTATTAAAATTAATTATTCAGATCGGTAAAATGGCGATATAAGGCGCACCGACGGTGGCGGCCGTTTCGACGAAATGAATCGTAAATTGGACCTGGTGCAGATCCAACCCCTGTAAGCGCATCCCCCACCTCCTACTAAACCCAGCATCACCATGGAAGCCTAACCCTTTGCTTTTACTTATTAACCACCCTGATTTATACGCGATTGTGCGTGAGCGAACTTTTTTCATTTCGTCCTTCTTATTCTCTTTTCCTTCCGTTCAGCGTCTTACTCCATCCTTAATGTTTACTTTACCTGCTTACTGACAGACTTGGTTGATGATACGAAAGTAAATCAAAATTTGAGGTAAAATTTAATTAGTTTATCTGTTGTGATAACGTTAGTTAAATCGAATATCGAATTTGTTATGACACTATAACTTCAAGTTTTTTTTATAATAAAAATTTCGAAATAACTTAGAAATTGAGTTAAACCACGATTGAAAATCCAAAGAACGTCTCTAATGTCGCTTATATTCTCTTACTTCGCAGCGATTCTCAACCGCGCTCTTCAGCTAGCTTCCGCGTGAGCGGCTCCTGATTAACTCGTACAATCTCGTCTCTCTTCTCCAGCTCCTACGAATCTCCGATTTGCATGAGCAAGGAATTCCTTCGGTTTAAACCCCCGAAGCTCCCTCTGTCTATCTTCTTCTGTTTCTCATCTCTTGTATATCTTCGTATCTTCGTCGGATCCTCGCAGTCGCTTTTCACGAGTCTCCTTCTCACTCCTGGGTACGAGCGTCGTCTCCGCTTGCTCAGCCACCGGCGATTCGGGCAAGCCCTATCGAGAGCGCATTTTAATGCGAGTCTAATTTTCGATTTAATTTCGGTAAAAATGATCCGGGCTCTTGGCCGATCCCGCGGCGGGAGAAGGCGGAGGAGACTGGTTCGCCCCGCTTCAACCCCGAGTATCCTCCGCTCTTATCTGTCTTCTCTTTCTCTCTCTTTCTCTCTCTCTCTCTCTCTCTCTCTCTCTCTGTCTCTTTTCACGTTGCCGACGAAAGTTCTCCCCGCAAAAACCCATTTGCATAACGTTTCCGTCGCCTTCCCGGGATGAAAACGAGCGGACGCCCAGAGGCTGTGTGTGCTTATACATACCTATATCTTTTAGATATATATAGATAGCTAGGAAAGTGTGTGCACACCCGCATATAATAAGTGACGCGACTGTTGCTTCGATGCAATGAAACACATAATCAACGTGAAATATATCATGGGCATCTCATGGATACAACTCTTATAGTTTAATTATGGATCATTATGTATAATTTATACATGGATCATTATTATATTAGCTCTAAAAATGAATACATTTTTTACGTAGACGGTCGTAGCGATAAATAAAACAGCGTGTACACCTCGTCATTGTATGTTAAGCTGCATTAAGCGTAATTATGAGGATAATTATAAATCTTCTCATTTGCGTGGAATAAATTAAAATAAGCGTTAATGCGGGTGACCTGTCAGCAATAAAAGTGCGTCTTAGTTAAGGCGGTTATTTCCAGATTAAGATTTGTTCCTAATGTAAATGAAGATATGGACGAGTAAATATCTTTTAAGTGAGAACCACTGTCTGGACGAAGGGAGGAAAGAATGGACCTGAAATACAGGGAGAAAGCGAATAAAATTTTATATCTTATATAAAAGACGAAAGGGGTTACGCTGAGCACGACGCAATTTGTAGCCAATATTATTTTATCGCGGTACATTTTTTAATTACTTCGCTCCGACGTGCTCAACCCTTCTTCGCCTTCAACTCTGTGTAGTCCGGTGTCTTATTAAACAATGGCGGATGGCATCCGAATACCCTGGAGAATCGTATTTTACACTTTCCACGCAGTCTTACTTTTCGCACTTTATACGACAACTTCGTTTCATTGCGAATAAATCTTCATTTACTCAATTAACTTTTATTTAGTTTACTACAGAACTCCGATGAGGATCTCTGCAATTTAGAATATATTCATGTGAGTTTCTTTCAGGATAAAAATGTACATGTGAATTTCTTATCTCTTACAGTCTTTCAAAGAGTTAAAAATCACAAGTCTAATTGTAAAATTAAATGTTGAAAAATAGGATTAGTTGCAAAAGTAATGATAAAAAATAAATAAAAGTAATAAATAAACAATTACACAATTTGTTCGAGACAATAATTTCACTTTTAACATCGTTTATAATTATATTGTTGCGAATGCATCAGAGATAATATTATATGTGTATACTTATATTATGTAAGTCTAGATATTATGAAGAAAGAAGAAAAATGAAAAATGACGTGTCATAGTTTAATTTCAGGAATCGATTTTAGTCTAACTGATAAATAATTTCTGAATATTATATCTTGAAGATGATAAATTTTCGTTTTTCTAGCGTAGCTATTACTGTTAAATTTTTCAGTAGTCATATTTTTATTCCCTTATTCTAATGTTTCATTCTTTCGCTTCATTAGCTTCCGTGAATTAGCACAGGCTGAAGAAATCAAGAAAGAACGAAATAACGACGAAACTCAACGCAGCAGTGCGATAGAGCGAGCGCGTCGAAGCGGACCGATGAAATTCAGACGAGGGATAATTTTTTAACGTTATTACCCGTCGGGTACGCTGCGAATCGGTTTGCCACCGCCCTGTCGACGCCTTCGCCTCTGCAGTCGCCCACCCTTCGTTGATTGGCAATTTCGCGTCTTGAATTTTTATTCGGCTCAGCACGAAGGGGGTGGGAGTGGGGGTGAGGTGCCGCGGCGGCAACCCCTTCGTTTTTAAATTATCCGCGAGATTAATCAAGGCGTCATTTTTCACGTCCAATTTGCAATAGAAGAGGAGGCGCAGCGAAGGGATGGCGAGGGACGGCGCGAGAGTCACCACGCAGAAAAGCAAACCTTATTCTTAATTGATATATTCTGAATTAATTAATCCTTCCGCTGGGACGGTCCAGCAGCGGCCAGCGAGTGCGACTGGATGAAAGGGAGACGACTAGTTGGATCCCTTTTACTTAATTAGTGCCAGCCGTAAATTTCTTTCATTGGACACTTTTTTCTTCGATTATTAGCGCATACATCTTCCGGCCACCCCTTATTGGCTTGGTAACCCTTCCGTTGCGGATGGCCCACATCTGTCGACCACCATTAAGGATGCCGAAAGCAGGCGAAAACTGTACCGTAAGAAAAAATACTTATACATATATTATCACGTTAAATTTTTTTATTTAGAATTTGCAAGAATATATATTAATATTTTACGATACATATTAATATTAGAAAATATAATATATAATAAAAAATTAGAAAATAAAAAATCAAAGAGAACGACGTTAAGTGACAAAAATTTTAGAGGAAATAACTGTTAATATTCTCAAAATATTCTCCTAATTTTCATAAAAATCGAGTTGCGCAATTATTACAAGATTATAAAAGCATTGTTCTTGGCCGTAAATGTATTGCGCGATCTTAACGCGATTACGTGCACGTAATAAAAAGAGTGACTCTCGAGGAGTCTCCCGTGGGAAACCATGCCTTTCGCGGTGTTAGGGACAAAAGCGAGCAAATGGATATGAAAAAAGAAAACAACCTGGCGGTGATGCCAAGAAAGAAGACAGAACCGAATAGGAGAAAGACACGACGATTGGCCGATGAGAAGGAAGCGGGAAGCATCGGCAGGAAGCCTGCAATGTAAAAAGCTTGGCGACGAACGCAGTTGCCGCAGCTACCGAAGAAAGATCGTCTTTGTCGGCGACTCTGCTAATTAGTTTACCAGAGAAAGCTTATCGATCCTCTCTCCGTGTCTCTACGTGTCCACTACCACGAAATCACGCACGATCAATGACAAGACTTGAAACATTGACGGGCCCCTGTCACCTATCACATATGGTCGAAATGTTGCTTGGTACAGACTTGGACAAACTCTGGAAATTGTCCCATTCTTTCGAACGAGGGGAAAAAGAGTAATGAGTTTCTGGGGTTTCGTGAGAACGCAAGAATCAACAGCAGAGATTGCGACAGCCACGTTACGATACGTCTCTAATAAGCAAGTATGTACTGCTTACAGAAAGCGGAAGGTACTTTCCAAATAACGGTGAAATTCAGAAGATGGCAAGCACCGCGTTACAGAGGCTGTGCTAATTATCTCTATTGCTCTGTCTCTTTGACATATTAGTGTATAGGCGGAGGTGTCGACACGGTGGATAAACCGGAAACGGTAAATGTGCACGACACACACTGACAATACGTTGGAAACGACGATACCTTATTAAAAGCATCTATCTATTTCATGATGTTTCCAAACCTTTAGACAAGATTTTGCTGTCTGACATTCCAAATCGTCAGCGACCCTCAATAATATATAATATCAATTTATCAATATTTTAGTAAAATATGAAAATATGTAAATTAGATTGTGTGTGCGACAAAGCGACTACTTTTCTGTCAACATTTTAAAAGAATAAATTGATAATTAATATTAAAAGTAGAGCAGGCATTTTTTGTGTGTAATTGTTTATCTTCTTAAATTAAGTTTATAACATTGCAAAAATATGTCGTAAATATTAATGATTGTATTAGAAACGTCAAATTTCTAAAAGTGGTCACGTAGTGAAATATCGCTGTGCATATGAAGACTTTTAAGTTAATTTAAATCAATGTGGTTGTTGAAAGGCAAAGCGAATTTAATAATTAAGCTTCACCATCGAGCTTTTGAGATAGGTCCGATGAGAACCACTCTGGATCCGGTAACGAACGGGAAGTAGCGTCGGTGCGTTGACAATAGTAATTATTGTTGATGCTGAAATTTCAATTTTGCAATTGATGCAACGTCTGGAAACCATCGGTGCGCCTGTGTGTACAAAGACGCGGGCCCGTGTAAAATCCATACAGATGTGTATGTGTTCATATGCGTAAGTGTACACACGTGACCACAGAAAGGCGAGCGGCAGACTGCGGAGACGCGAGCCAGAAACCATCATAAAGGTTCGGTTCTCCCTTTGATACGCGTACGGTAACGTATTTAGTTAGACATATCATTCGGTTTCCATCTATTGTACTCCCGGCGAACAAACTTCCTATTTGTTTGAACGTTGAAGCCCACACCCCACCCGATTTACCATCCGCGTCCCACGTGGCCTGCAAGGAACGAGGCGTGCGTGCCTCCTATCAAGAAATAAGCTCGTCTCGCTATTGTAATTACCTGCAAATGGCGTTTCGCGTCACGGTAGAGCTGGAAGCGGAAATTGGTCCTCTTGTTCGGATTCGTTGAAAATAATAAAGGAGTCGGGACCATGTCATTGCAGTTTCATTATTATTCAAAATCAATTCAATCTTTGATAATATTTCTAAAATATATTTTATAAAATAAATGTACAGACTTAATCAGTGATTTGTATTTATTTGAAAAAAAATTTCGATTTGAAAAAAAGAATAATATTTAAAGGAACTATTACTTCATTATATAGTTGAAATAATTCATCTATGTTGCGCAAATAACTTGTGGCTTGTTCTTAGTTCACTAATGCGTAGCTTCTAACGTTCTACGTAGACTTGATATTTGAACATTGCCTTCGTGAATCGACTCTTTTTGTTTACTTTTACTCAATTTGTGGAGATGACACATAAATTTATTTAATTATTGCGTAAACAATTAAGGAGAGGATTCGTCCTCACCGGACGTTTAAGTGATGGTTCGTCTGGGGGATTCTCGAAACGGTTTTACCCGCGGGTTCTTAATAGCAAAGACGACCCGCCTAACGACCAGCAACGGCATACCGAGTCTTTCAGACTCGCGAGCGACATGCCTCAATAGATTCATCGAATACTATCGAAGGAATTTCGCAAACAATCCCGACCAATCGACACACGATCTTGGGAACCGCTCGGTGGATCGCCTCTCAAAAGGAGCACAGTATCGCCTGCCACTCTGATACCGGTTCGCCGATACACACAAAATCGTACCAGCATCAGCTCTAACGATAAAAAAATGATATTTGAAATTTTATCGTCTGAATATTACTTATGTAATTTATTCAAGAGCTAAAATTTATGTAATTTCATTATATAATTTTAATATGAGTGGTATAAGCAATCAATTAATATACCTATGTATTACATTAAAAATATTTGTCCAAAAAATCAAATAAGATATTAAAAAAATATTTTGCATGAACTTAACACAAAGAAAGAGCTGTTAATTTTTATTAAGTTTTAAATTAATTTTTATTTTTTTTTTGTTTCCATTGATTTTTTAGACCTTCCTATCTACTCGTTTTATTTTTCACAACAGTTTAATTGTTAGTATAAACACAACTCTTGGACCAACTAAGTTTGACCAAATCGAAGGATCGAATGGTGTCCTTGCAAATAGTGACCGGTGTGAGAAACGCGTTAGTCGGCCTTAAATCAAGGAGGCCCTAATTCCAGCAAGAAATCGTCGCGGGGCGTTGTTCCCAGGATCAGCTGGTCGGCTGACGGCATTTCTCGGACATACCTGTCGTACCTCATCGACCGGTTTCGACTGGTAACAAGACAGACTCTTCCCTGGTGTTCCCTGGAATTTTAATATATACCTATCTACGATTTGCCGCAATTTCATGAGATGCCGCGATTGACGATTAACACTCGAATATATAATATAAATACTATAAGTTTGTACAAATTGATATATATTACAGCAAAAAGACTATATAATGTTATGTATGATATTTATTATTATTAGGTGTTGGAATTAATTCGTAGCGTTTTTAATGAAAGAATGTTATTTATTTCACATGAGCATTAAAAAATACATTAATGAAAGTACTTCCCATCACTTGTAAAACGCTACGAATTAATTCCAACACCTAATATAATTGACTTAACATTTTTGCTTAATATAGCGGAATTTGTCACAATTACACAATTTTGTAAGGTCTATACTTGGAGAGTCAAGCGGGTGACTCTCAAAGGTACTGAATGAAGAAAATCTTCGGATCACAGATCCGAATTGAGAGATACGTGATATGCGCCTTATTGTGGAAATGTTTAGCTTCTTAGGCAGGATTTTAATGATATTAAGAAAAGTCGAGTTTCAAGGATACAGATGCGATTCAATGCCACACTCGAAGTCGCACGCTCGACCTAGCCAAGGACGGCCAACAGTCACCTGCATTCTACATGTTCTTGTCTTATCTGTTCGTATAATACAGGTGATCCCCTCTGCTCAGGTGAGCACAACTCGGAAAGGGTGACACTGAACCGACGACATTTTCTGGATGCGCACGGTGACACTCGTGGCTGTCAAGCTCTGCTGGAACTCGGGATCCGCGAGCATGAGCGGAAAACTCTGTCGTAAAGTCTAGGAGGAAAAGCAAGCATGCAAAATTGTATAGTTTTCAAAACTTGTAACGCTTTCAACGTTTCTTGATAATTCCATTCTCTTTTTATCCGTAACCGCGGGAGATATATTTTTTCTTTATAATGTTAAACACTTTGAGTATATGAGCGACGTTTATTGTTCAAAATTACTGTGAATATGCCAAATAAGAAATAATAGTATAAAATTCTTCATGGATCGTGTTCGCTCATTGGCGCGCGAGAGAGACTTAGCTCTCAGGTTTTTCTCTGCGAACTAGCGCTACTGTCACCAAGATGAGAGAATGAGGGTCATTTCACCGATTTCTCGTGGAGATATCGCAGCTTGTGAGGTATGAGCGCGGGAATCAAACCCGACCGTGCTCCTCCGTGCCGAATGTTCGCGGAATCCGTTTTCCTGGCGGATTAATCCGCTCTTCGGGTGCGATCCATTTGAGAATATCCTCGCAGCGTAAGTAGGACGCAGCTTAAACCCTTCTTTCCGTTTCCTCCATCCGGCCCATTGTCGCGGAGCTAAGCACAGATTTATTATCGCGTTCAGAACCTACCCTCTCCCTTTTCCTCACCCCTCGCCATCATAGCCACCCCTCGCTGTCGCCTCCTCTTCCGCCAGCCTCGGGCTTTCCGAGTACTAACCGGTCTTAGTCTCGTAAGAGAAATACATTCATCGAGTATTCTATTAAGAATCTGCACTCCCGCGGATGAACGAGCGAAATAAGGTTCTTCCACCGACTCCTGTTTCCTTTTCTTTCCCTCTCCTTTCCTCTTTCGTTCTCTCATACCCTCTACCGTCCAATTCTCTACTCTCGCTCTTCTTCCATTAGTCGAACGATTTCAATCCCTTGTCTCCTACGATGTCTTACCTCGTTTGGATTACCTGGTCGAAAAAGCCAGACTATCTCCTTTTACAGACAGAGAAATCTGCGCCACGTGACGGTAAGATTTATCATGATTGCTGCAACTGCCACAGCTATTATAGTTTTACGTTTTACATTTTCTTTGACTGCGCCGATATCGAAAACGATGCAAAGTTTTAAAGTAGAATAATAAAAAAATTTACAAACAACAGAAGATAATTATATCCATACCTTTATCATATATTTGGTATCTGCGATGTTATCAGATCGTAATAAATCGATGATATTATCGACAACGCTCGATCGAGCTGCGATCGTTATAAAGACTACGTAACAAAAAATTAATTACTCTCCACTTTTATATCGATCACTTTGTGAGAGCCGCGCGCTTGTCATTAATCTCAGGAAATCCCGAATTTAACTGCGTCAGCCTGCCAAACTCGCGTCGAACACCCGGTGCATGCTACTGGATAATGACGGGAGACGTGCAGCACGCGCTGCGCGTAAACCTTCAGAAAGCGTTTTACGTAGAAGTCTCTCTTCCTCCACGTCTCTCCTTTCTCCCTTTTTATTTCTCCAAGATACACAAGGTGCAGCTGTTCGGTGTGGCTCAACTCGGACCAATAATTAGCTCATTTCAATAATTGACAGGCCGTCACCGTTCGCGCCACCGTAACACATCTGACATTACGTCGGAGCGAATTCGTCTTATGCGCACAGACTAGTGCTCAGTGCCCATTCCATCGATGACTATAGCGTTACAGACTGTATTCTGCATTATGTGTCGGCGTTTTGTCGAGTCTTTACGCGGCAATAAAATGCGTGCACACCCTTATTTCGCGTTCGAACCGACGTCGTTGATGAGCAACTTATACCGTCCATTGTTTCCTGCATGTGTGTCTCGATACGCATACATATCTACGAAGTAGTCGGTTCTTACCGCACAGAAGTGTATTTGTAGCATCTTCTCGCGTCCTCTCGAATACCATTTTCACGTAACGACCGCGTACGCTATCGTTTGCAATTATAGCAGTTTACGCGGGCACGAAAGGCACGGCAGTAAAATTCTCTTCGAATTGCGAGCGAGGTAGGAGAGGTAGGAAGAGGAGGTGATGAAGGAAGTGGAGAAGGGTAGCCGAAGGCGAAGACGACGATGCGGAGGAAAGAAATCGCATACGATGCTCTCGAGAGAATGGCACGACTTGTCTCGCCTAGCGCCTTCTTCTTGCTCGTATTTTTCTCTCTTCCGCGACCGGCCAGGCAAATTGCACCAGCCGCGTGCAGAGAGATGTCTGAAATTGAATATTACCCGCGCCGAACGACTTCGCGCGCTGAAGAGGTACGATAGTGACAACGAAGAGCAGTCAAAAGCTCTTTTATGTGCACCTGATGACTATGGTAGATGATAGCTGCCTCTAGACACGCGACGAGTAATTGGTTGACGATCCTAATCTATTCCGCGCTGAATACATCAAGAAAAATACGTCGAGACGCAAGAAAATGAAATGTGTAAATAACACGAAATAGAAAATAATTGTAATACTGCGCTCTATCTATCTTAACTTATAAAACCTATCTTTCTTTCGAGCAATATTTTAATTATAAAATGAAGATATTTTTTTTATAAATCATAACGTCTTTTCTATTTTATTAAATTTAATATGATTATAAATTTATTGATATAAATTCTTATTATTATTGATATAAAATTTCTTTAATTTTTTATTATATCTATGTATTTTACTTTATGAAGCAATTAATATGTAATTAACTTTTTGCAAATTTTTACCTATTAAAAAAGTTAAAAAAAAACTTTCTTCAATGCGTTTCATATTTCGCGTTGCATCACTGACTTTACTTAGCCGGTTTTGACTTTGCATCGCCGTTCATTCGTTTGTTACCCCGCAATTACCGTCGTCGATACCATCTTCAATATTATAAACCGTTCTAATTGTCTCGTCGGTTTCGCGACTTCGTGCAACATAAACGATCGCAATCGTCAAAACGATCGTTCTTCCGTCGTCTCACGCGAAGTCTTCGATCCACGGCATCCATAACTCCTTTTCGCCGTTTCGTCCCCCCGCGTGGATCAGTCCCCTGCTAGTCGAGCGGGGTAAGGGTGGCCAGCACGAAACGGCCTTATGGAAGCCTCTTAATCGCACCCCCGTCCGAGTTTCAAAGTTTACGGGTTAAAGACCGGCTGCGTTATTAATGCACGGATTCCGTGATAGCGGCGTCCGGTCAATATATCTCGCGTTTCCGAGCGATTCTTCCGAGCAGTACAGCTATACCATTCCTCCCCCTTCTTCAACCCCCATCTTCCGCAACTCTATAGTCTTCGATCGATCAGTCTGTACACTCTTCCTGAACGTCGTTTTGTTCCACAACAAAATGAGAACGTATACAAAAAATGTACCGAATGTGTACAATCGTCACCGTATTTTATCGATGTCCTATCAATAATTAAAAAAATATAATCGATGTTATTCTATAATTCGGAAATGTAAGATTGATAAAAATAACGTCTTGGAAAAATCATCATTCTGCATCTATCAGAGAATGAAAGAATATCTACAGTAAATGTATGTAGTAATGATATGTTCAGGGTATGCATTCGTATTCTTCGAATCACGAGTAAGATGTGCGGCTTCGCTCGCGCGCTTTCCCTCTTATTTCAGTTATTTTATAAAATTATTCCCGCAATTTATTCGCGCGCATTGAAATTAGTCTGTCGGATCTCGAGAGTATTCTGGCAGGCTGCCGCCTCGCATTATATTCTTTGCATAATAATTATGACGATAATGAGGGTTTACGATAGAAGCGCGGCTACCGGCATGTTCCATACGCTCTCTCGCTGGTACTTTCCGCACTCCAATTTGGGATTGGCGAATGTGTTACCTTGTCGAGCTTCGCGAGAATTTCCCACGTCCGTAACTTTTTCTCTCAGGTACATCAATTTCGCAAAAACCAACTAGGTATTGTTACCTTATTATATATACATTTGCGAACTTCTGCCGCGGTAGTATAGTTCTTCGTTGAAAATGATTTCCATCGCGTTTAAGCATTTTTGTAACAATGAGCGAATACGTTCTTATGTTATGCTCTCGTTAATAAAGTTATTAATGCGATGCGCAATGGTATCACTTTGTGCAAAATATGGTTGGTTTAAAATGGTAAGATGGCTTTAGATGCCCATCCTCGCGTTTTAATTGCAGAAATATACGTACGCTCGTACAAACTCGGACGCATTCACGCATATTTCTCATTTCTACAGTACAGTTATATAGCAGCTTTTCATAACAGCGTTATTTCTACACACAACCAAATATAGATTTATATTAATATTTAAATATGATTTAGTACATTGCTATCAAATAACATTATCAATTTTATGTATTGTTATTATGGTGCGTCTGTTGCGGAATTTGCTTATTTTTTTATACGCAAAAACTTTAATAATAAATCTACACCGTCGGTTCAAATTATTACGGCTTTCTGATCGTCTACAAGCTCTCGCGGAAATAGAATGAGGGCCCGATCCACGAATCTTCGGTACCAAGTTTGGCGAGAGAAGGGGCCGCACGCTTCGGAGGACGTCGTTAAACTTCTTGAAATTGGAATGCAAACAAACCCATTATCGTAAAGTCAAAGGGGAAGACAGCAGTTTATTTAAAAGCTGCGGCGCATGCATAGTGCACCCCCTGCCTTCTCTGCCTGAAGTGTTCCACGTGCCGCCGAATGACCATCGATGCCCGCTGCACGAAAAGTATGAAAAGTAATTAAATCCATGTCTGATATCAGCAAACCTTGCACTAGCGTAGAAGGAATTCAAGTATTCCGATTGGGAAAAGAAACATGAGCGTGTCGCGACAACTCTCGTAAATCCTTTTACTTACTCGAGATGTTATCTTCGCTGGTTAATAACCGCAATCAGAGATAAATGCTGATATCATTAATAATTTTACATAAAACTTGTTTGGTGCTTTAAATGACGCTCCGAGTAGTTTATTATAAATATAAAATAAAGATTTAGAAATTGAATGTTTTTAATGAGTACTAAGAAGCTTTTTATTGCTATCCTATTTCTCTCTCTCTCTCTCTCTCTCTCTCTCGTTTTTTTAATTTATGAAATATAGTTCGTATTTGTTTTAGACCGTTAAATCGCTGTCTACTCTGCGGGTTAGTGTCTCGCTGCTTAAGGTACCTACAAGTTTAATTTGACTTTTAACATGCTGACAAAACAAGGGAGATATAACTTCCGCTGTGTTGCGAGAAACATCAGTGTTTGTCGGCTGACATACTGCTATCAACACTTCGCTGTCGTGCGGCTATTCGTGACAGAAAGCTGATATCGTGCACCGGCTTTCAGTGCGCAGCATAAATAACTTCGAACGATTCTTAAAGGGTTCATTTACGAATGGGTCCATTATTAAAAGAGTTATATCCGCGGCAATGAGTCTTTAAGAAAAGATATACAGGATTATGAGCAATATATACGCGAATGTGCAGTAATTACGACATTAAACTGGCTGCGCCAGTTAAAGACTCTCTATTGGATAGTATAAGTTGCGAAATCCTATTTCGGGTAGAAAGTGGAAGCGTCTTCGTTCTTACTTGTGGGAAAATGATTCGTTGCATATTCTATTATCCTTAATAGCGACGTTCTCGATCTACGCCCATTGTGAATTCTACTTGGCCGCATGTGCTTGCGTCAGAATTACGGACTTCTCGGTGTAATTTCGTAGAAAGGCGCATCGATCCATGAGGAGTACGTGATTTATGTTGCGAAACTAGTGTAGATATCCCATGCTTGTCATAAAGTAATAATAATAATAATAATATAATATATCGTATATAAATGCTTGAATTGAAAATGACCGTTAAAATTGTAACACGAAAATTATACATTAGGCCACGTTATTGAATGGGTATGCGAGAAAAATGAATTTATCAAATCACGAAAAGTATAACATAATCAATTTATTTCCCATCACGCCAAACACACGTGGAGCCACACGATATCTCTCTCAGAAAATTGGTCTGATCTATATCGCTTTTCTGATATGGGTGAGCATCAAAGAAACAATCTTCCACCCCACGCGATCCGTTAACGAATCAGGAGTGGCAATAGTAGTGGAATATCTCCATCTGCGTTTCGATTCGCACCGACAATCGGGTATCTAAGTAGGTTAATAAACGAGCCTCGTCGATGCTGTCGGATTCCCATAGAACCAATCGGCCGCGCATCACGCAATGCCTAACGTGCCACGCAATGAATCACACGCATCTATAAATCTTCTCAGGATTATCCAAAACTGAGTCAGAGACACGAGTTTAAGGAACTACTGTTTCAGAGCACTCTTGTGGAGATTAAAAAACGATTCTTCAAATAATTTTTAATTTTTTTAAATAATATTTATATCAAGATGATCATATACTAAAATTTTTAGAAATAATGGGATGACAAATTCATGTTCTTTCTCTCTCTCTCTCTCTCTCTCTCTCACATCGATTTATTAAGCAGTAATGAATAATTTTTTTCAAAGCCATTCGAGTTCTGAAGAACCATTGTTATACTGAGAACTCAATAATAATTTTCGGTAACTTTGATAAAAATATATGGCGGAAGATAGCATCTCCCATGGCCAAGAGACTAACCGAATTCTCTAAATCCAGAACGAAGAGCATGCTGCTCGATTCCCACGAAATAATAGAAAATAAATATCTGTCCGATGATTACTCTTCGTGCTATTGCGGACGTCTTCGTGACACCCCTCCTTGCCGCTTCGCGGTTCGATGCACCTGGGAAAAAACCGCATGCACGTATGAGTGAGACGGAGAATCCGAAGAATAATACATCTCTCTCTCTCAAAATGTTCCACACGCGCGATTCGATTTGCAACAATTTTCATATTAATGGAATATTAGAAATATCTCATCGACACTTCTTAATGTATGATATTTTTTTTAGTATTACAGAAACGACAATTTTTAATAGAATTTTTGACATCGGTGGATCAATAATATGAAACACAATTATAAATTCTTACTTAACTTTTAGAATTTATTTTAAATATCTGATTTTCTTCACAGTGTAAAAATTCTTTAAAAAAATTAAGAAATTAGTGTAATTTTATTCCTATAAATAATATCATTCTTTTGTTATATTGCTAATGTACGTACTACTGTGACGTATGAATGTATTCTTATGTGGAGTGAAATGACATATTGAAATATTAGAACAGGCCGGCGAATATCTGGACGAGTCATCGCTCATCGGTGTAGTTTCTTTCGGATAGGCGCGGATGACGCAGTCGAAAAGAGAATCCACCAGCTGTAGAAGAAAAATTATCACCTATAGGTTTTCGCAGGGGCTGCACAGAGGGGCAGGTGTGGCAATTAAAAGGCTCACCGCCGTCATTTGTTTCCGCGGCGATCTCGACGGCGTATCTTGCGCGAACTGCTTTTATAGTCATAGTTTCCTGAGCAGGGATGAACGAAGTTCCACCGTCTCTCTTCTTCTGCTTGAAGAAAGTGGAGCTAACCGAAGACGAAGCACACAGACCACGATGCCATTATTGTTCATGCCCAGACGCGCGTTGTGCGCGTTATAATGTATAATTCAGACGACTAGAACAACCCGCGCCTTATATTTCGTTGAATAACGATCTGATAGTATTCATGATATCGATAATATCATTTCTTATAAATCCCGTGGGAATTATATATTTTCGTCCTCACTAACTCATCCTTTGCTGAAAGAATGGATCGTTATTAAGATAATTATCAAGGAAATTCTCTGACACGGTCCATTATTCTTATCTAGACATAATAGTGGGAACTGATATTGTAAGTATTTGGTTGTGGCAAAGGGCAAGGTGTGAATTAGGTAATAAATATATAACGAAATAAATATAATTAATAAATATTTCAACACCACGCACATACAAATGCTATGTTTATTATCGCGAGAAAAATAATAGATACTTAATTAAGAATAACCTTTAAGCTTTGAAATTTTTTGTAAATATAATTTGATAGATTCCTTAGCTATTATTCATTGTGTGTGTGAATCTACGAATATTTTCTCGTATTAATTTCTAGCAGTGTCTCGCCACTGTCTTTAAGATTAAATATAATCCATTGTGGTACAAAGAGAAAACGAAAAAAAAGATATAAAGAACAATAAATGGCTTCGTTAGAGATTGTTACGTATGTGCCAAACCAGGATGAACGAGCTGAATGTTACGTAGGCGGTGCCGAGGTTCGAGAAGGTAACAGGTGGTCGTGCAGGAAACATAGGCTATATAAGAGCAGATACTGGCAAGTGGTTAGCATAACAATTGCAGCAGCTACTGTGTTATACGAGAATTCGAATGATTTATGTACGGACATGCGTTTCGTGTTCGCATGCATCTCGAACGTTATACATAGAAAAAACGTGAAGATTTTCGATGGACTCATCGATTGTTAGGATATTAAAAAAAGTTATATGTAGATATTATATTATCCATAGACTTCAAAGCATTGAAGCATTGGTGTTATTTAAAGAGAAATTCAATCTGCTATGAGCTTATCTAATCGTTTAACTCTACATAACAATCGAGTAATTAAATTAAGACATTATTAGAAAGAGAAGAAATTATCATTTATACTATTTATTATAAATATTTGACAATTTCAAAATTACAATTTTTTATTTCGCTATTTTATAATTTTGAAAAAGCTACATTAAATGATAAAAAATTTTGCATGAAATAAGACTTCTTTAAGCGCGCTTGAGTGAGTAGGAGCTATAGTTGGAGCATATTGGAGCATATAGACGCATGCAACGCGAACAAACCTGTAGTATTCGTTATATTCGATTTTTCAACTATTCGGATAACAGAAATCTGAATTTTTAATAATAAAATATTTTTTTATAATATTAATGTATAAACTATTATAATTATTTTTTTTTAATCACACTTTTTTATATAACAGACAACCACCATCTGTCATGAGATGCAAGAGGTATTATCAGGATATGGTAATCAGGATATGATGAGCAACAATCCCATTGCAGAGTTTAAAAATATCAGTTTGGAGTAGAAATAGCCATGAGTACGGTGATCATATTTTTTTAGAGAAAATAAAGGACAAATCTGAAAAATTTAGGTTCCTATATGTTTTCAAAATTTGTGACTGTTAAGAATCTGACTGTTAAGACATTATAAAATTTTATTGCACAGTACAATCAAATTGAGATAATACGCAGTTTTCCGATAGTTTGAAACTGGTTCGACTGTATTGGAACAAACTCTTTTGAAATACAAACTCGTGAAATAATAAAAATTCGAAACAGGACAAAATTGCGTTTTGAAACAAATAAATTTAAAAGACAGCTATCTAAAATAAAGGACTATCCTTTACAATAAAGAATGTATGGTCACTGTAGCCATGAGTCATCTTCGATCTCAAATGGAATATGTAAATAAACATTTTTAACGAGTTTTGCGTGATAATTAAAGCGATTTTATGAATTAAGCATTAACTTTTCTAGAAGTACATAATCTGTTAATCGTTTCATTTTATTTACTGGTTAATTACTGGTAAATATTTGAATTTTTTATCAATATATACATGTACTTTATCTATATCATGGAAAATTTGCATTATAGCTACAAAAATATCTGATTAATATGATTACTCAGAATAATTAAAATCCATATACAAATTTAGAAATTTTAATTTTGTAGACATAATTTGAATATTAATATTTAAAGAGTAAAATCTGCCTAACTTTTCATATTTGAATCATTCACTATAAGAAATAAAAAATAGTAATCTGTAATATCATAGAAATACGTAAATACTCATAGAAATCATAAAAGAAATTTTATGAATCAGGGAATGAATGATAAACATATCAAATAATATTAAAATTATGAAAATACAATTATTGTTATAATCTGTTTGCATCATTTATTTAATGTAAAATCAGTCATATAATATCATTACAATAGTTGAGATAATGTCTAAATAACTAATTATATGTACTATCACTATATGCAATTACATACATAACGAAATAATTAAATATAAAACTAATTAAGAAATTTAATAAATATATACTTTGGATATGATATTTGTTCGAAGATGAAATATATGTTAAATGATTCGTATATAATAAAAATTATACAAAATGGAAATGTTTTAGATAATAAAGTATTTAAAGGAAAAGAAAAGGTTTATTTATTTAATCTTAATCAATAAAAGATATGTATTAATTTATTATAAAGCACGATTATTATATTATGTATTTGTGTTATATCTCTTACATATCAATTTTATAATTTGCATTAAAATTTAAAAAAGTCGATTTTTTTATTTAATATAATAGTATTTAAAAATAATATTTTATATATTATTAAAAATCTTAATACATTTACATCTATTTTTTTATTTGCAATTATGCACATCTGATGAATTTGAAAATTTCACATGTGACAACCCATGTAGATATGTTTTTTATTACAGTTAATTAAAAATTTTACTAATTTAAATTTAAATCAAAATATGAAGTTTTCAATGACAGTTAATTAATATGCTTAATTGATTAATAAAAATTATCTTATTGAAAATATTACCGCAATTAAAGATATGTAAATAAAATAGTGTAAATTTTAACTTTAATTTATGTTAAAGTTCTATGTTAAAGTAGAAAAGATCACACATAACTATGCTGAATTATTATAAATATTATAGAATATATTATTAAATATTTTTATCGTTTTTCGTACTGGCAAGATGCTATTTCTGATGATCGAGTCATCAAATGACACTTCCTAATAGTTTCTTAAAGGACACGACAGAATATTAATGTTCCGTGCAAAATGAGAAGTTACACAATGTCATTATATAAGTATTATTCTACGTGAAATTACATCTATTTTCTCGATATTTTTTTAGAATATACTTTAGACCCATTTATATATATTAAGCCATCTGATACAAAGGTATTTTGACTATACTTAATTAATGAAAATATTAAATTTTGATAAAATGCAGGATATTATAATTAGGATCAATTAAAGTGCTAATCATTGAGAGCTTGCCTACACAAATTCGAATGCACTTACATTTACAATTTTACATGTATTATTAATACTAAATTTTTAATTCCAAACATTTGATATAATTTATACATTATTTTTTATAATAATAATTACTGCAGTCTATGCTGTGATGCTTTCAACATAAAAAATAAAAATATAATATTTCAACTGATTAATACTTAAACTGATCTTTACTGCTAATTGTAAGTTAAATGTTAGCTTGTTCTATATTTGCAAAACATATACCTAATAGAAAATTTTATTAGTCATCAAATAAATAGAAGTATAAAGATACGATTTGAATTGACAGATAGATTCAATCTATATATCAATATATCTATATATCAATATTTATGATTTAGTCCTTCGACGTTGACTTTTACCGAACATTTTTGCATGACATAGTTGATTATGACATATTTAATAACATATATTCGGTGAAAAGTAATATCATATATAAAAGCGTTCTTGAAATGTAATTATTTAATTCGTGTTGTTACGCAATTAAGTGATTTTACAAATTAAATATCGATATTTGCACAAATATATGATTTATTAAGCATTTGATTAATTATTTACTGATTAAAATTTAGTATCACCTCATATAATATTTGCATTGTAGCTGTACAAAAATACTCAAATAATACAATATATAATTTTATAAATCAATGAAATGATGAATATATCAAATAATATAAAAATTGAGAAGTTATAATTAGTAATCTGTATAATTTAATCTGTAGATTTTTTTTTAATGTAAAATTAATAATTATAATATAATTTGGGATCATCTTTAAATATAATTAATTATACGTAAAGTGTTGTCAATATATATTTATTTGTTTATAACATATATAATTATTTTATTGCATAATTGTATTTAAATTGTTTAAAATGTTTTAACTTAATTAAGACACTTAATAAATGTTCGAATGTTGTTAATATATGTTAAATGATTTATTTATAATATAATAAAAATAACACTGAATGGAAGCATTTTAGATAATAAAATAGCATTAAAAAACTGATTGCTTGTTTATTTAGTTCATATTCAATCACATACATTTATTATACGGTAGAATTTATTTATTTCGCATTTAGTTTGTCTGTCAACTTGATCATTTTTATTAAACGAAAGAATAAATCTTTTCTAATTTAACTATATTTATCAATTATTAGAAATTTTAATATTTATATCTATTCTTATATGTATATACGTTTTTAATAGCGTTTTTAATAATGTTTTTTCTACCTATCATAATTTTTTAAATTCACAAACTTAAGTAATGTTTTTGTTATAGATTAAAAATTAAATTTAAATTCATTATATAGACATAAAATTTTTCTAATACTTTAATTCTAATATTTTAATTTTCTAATAAACTTAATTAAATATTAAAGTGAAATCAATATTAAAAATATAAGAATATCACGATAATTAATAATACTTTAATAAAATTTAATTATAAATTAAATATGAAAATATTAAATGTAATACGAAATATCATTACTGAAAATCATTACTGTAGTCAATCCAATTTTAAATATTTTATTATTATTTCTCCCATTGTAGTATTATTATTTTGGAAGTTCCTACGCTAGTTTTCTTCACATAATAAGGAGTTTTTACTTGTAATAAACATACATTCCTAAATATCGTTTGTTTTAATCCCTCCCTCCAAATCGTATTTTTGGTACTTATTATATAAAGAAAATTAGAACTTTCAAAATTTACCAGAAAGTTAACAGTTTGATTGTTAAAAGCAGTTGCAAGAAAGCGTGTGAAAAATGCCAAGCATACTTGATATGAGCCAGTCGAAAATTATCACAACTGATCATTATCGATATGCAATAAAGATGAAGTCTGTTCCCTCATAAACAGTTCTTTATAATATACGCCTTTGATGTCATCGCGATTGCGACAAAAATAACTTATATCCGCCGGAAATGTTTCCTTTCCACTTGCCATTTCAACTTTTCTATGCGGTCTTCAGTCCCTCCATTATTTTGTAGTTAGCTTTTTTACTCTCAGTCTTATTCACTTGTTCAGCTCTTTACCAGGATGATTTGCTACTTCGGTCTATACAATCCTCAAGCTGCGAATTTGCCGGTGCGGTCATTTATACGCTCATCCAGTTCACACATATATACCGAACTTATCAGAAATAACAAGTAATATTTCCTCTTTAATTCTAAAACATTATTAGTACTAATATTTTTTTAGAAACTTTATTGTTAGTTTAATTGATAGCTTATCGATATTCAATGTTCGAAAATATTTGGAAAAGCTTTAAAACAAAATTTATATATAAATATGTTTATTTCTTCTTTACTATTTTCATGCTTAAAATATAATTTTATTTCTATTATTTATATATTAGTGTTAATTCAAAATTTATTTTAGAATTTTGATATTCTTTAATTCGTTTTTTACTGTGTTTAACTTAGAAGAAGCATGTGACTTCTGAAACGTCCTATACATGCACACCGACAAACGATTGCATCTGCCATCTGCGTATCGAATTGAATGTCAAATTAATTGATCACGATCTCTGATGAACGATGCAATTGTAAACCACCCCGGCTTCTTTGGCAGGAAACCGTCTGCTCGCTGAGGCACAACTTAATATCTCGATTGCATCTGCTTACAATTGGATAAAAGATTACAAGATATCTTGTAACTTAAAGTAACTTAAAAAAAACATGTAAAAAAGGGGAAAGTTAACTTTCTAAGCTTTAAAATTATAACAATTCTTTTTTTATATGAATAGTATAATTGTGTATGTTTTAACAAAACAAATATGTGTGTATTTTTAATAAAACAAAAAAAGACAAAGACTGTATTACATTATTAGTGAAAATTAAAACATAATTATAAAAGAATTTTCTTTATTACCGAATCGTTATTCGTTTGATAAAGAATTTGTAAAATCACAAATATATAAGTACAACCCACGTCAGAACAGCGCGGGACTTATTAGCGAAACAGTTTCGCTGATATGCTTGCTTTCTAAATAATTCTATGCTATTGCGTGGCTCGTAGCACCCGCACAATATTATCAGATCGCAGAAACATCCGCCGCGGAGAAACGCGCGTACTCGTAGGAATTAGAATTTTAATGAAGACGCCAATCGTCCTCGAGATTGCATTCTTCCTGCATCTCTCTTACCAAATACGATGGTAATTTAATACTGACCGCTTGAATTAATATTACTTATATTAAACATTAATTGATATCGTTACAAAATAAGAAACAGTGCTATATACTGATAAAAGGATAATCATTAGCGGACAAAATTATTTTTTCATACGCATGTATATATGTATATATATATATAGTCAATATTAAAAACTTAACAAAGTCGGTTTCGACTTTTTATTAGAAGAATGTATCTCTGTCGACAGCTCAGAAAAACTCATATTGCTAGCTCTTTAATCAGTTTTAAAAGCAACGATGTATCACGTCTCTGTCGTGGTAGTTCTAGACGCTCAAACGGTTTCCATGGAACACAGAGAAAAAAGAAATGAAGAGAGAAAAAGAAAGCGAGACGAAGAAAAAAGAGAGACAGAGGGATAACAAAACAGAAAAAGTCACTGTGTCTGGTAGGCGTGTATTTACGCCTACTAATTACGATTCTAGATGTCGTTATGCCCCTTTTCGAAAGACACTAGTAAGACACAACGAAGAAAAACTCGCGCAGCGTATAGCCAATCGAAGTAGCGTATACAGAGGGTGGAAGAACTGCGCGGATCTTCCACGAAGAAAGAGGGTGGAGTATGGGTCCCTCAAGGCGAATCCACGTCGCTTGCTCGCGCGAAGAAACGGCGGGACCGACTCGCGCCTCACCTTCGCTCGGTCCCCATTCATCCGCCGCAACCAGGTTCGCCAGCGGATACTGACCGTCTGCCGCCGCAAGGTAATTACGAACGCCGACCGGAGCCGGTCCCTCTTGAGAAGGTGAGTGACAAAAAGCCGCGTCTTAATGCAAACGCGCGGCGGCCAGGGCCGTAACTCGTTAATTATAGGCCGCCTCTGATTGATCCGTGGCCACTTCGCCTCGGTATCCGCGCGGCGGATAGCCAGCGAGAGCTTCAGTATATACTAACACCCTGTCGATATCCGGCGCGGCACGCGCGGCCAAAGGACCCCGGGTGCTGGATCCGGGTATGGGGGAAAAAAATTAATTGAAAAATACCGACGGCGCGAGGGCGCCTCACGAGACCAAGGAAAGAAGCGAAATGGGTACCAACGCGCAAGGGTGACGCCTTTGGGCCTAAAGCTGCGTTTAGAGTGTTAACCTCCTTTTTCGCACTCCTTCACGTGCGAAGTAACGAATATAATCGCACGAAGCCGTTTTGGAACGGCTAATGCCGCATTTGGTTTACGTATGGCGGTAGTGTACATTGGACGAAGGGCTAGGGAACAAAGAGGTGCAAAAGGTATAGCGCTAGGTATAGTTTTTATTAGAGCGCGCCGGAAATTCGCAAATTAAAAAAAAATTAGTTCAAGATCATTATCTGTTCATGTAAATTGCAAGATTGTATTAAGTTACGTATGAGAGAGTCACATGAAAATAAAATTTCTACGTTGCCGGAACCGAAGAGCGATAACATCGTAATCGAATTGATTCTGAAATCGAGAGAACCCAATTCGCTCGTTTGACAAGGGCGTAACTCGATCCACCGGCAATTTGTCTCAACGCACGTTCACGCGAATCCGATTCCGGTTTAGGTAGGGGAAACACGGTGCACACGGTCGCCCGCCATCTTCGTGGCGTCGAGCTGTTGCCTTTTTGCACCGTCGTTGTAATTTAATTTGCGTCGCGGTAAGAGCCGAAAGAGCCACGGCACCAGCGTTATCGACACGTCAAACGTAAACACATGCAGATTAGATATTTTCCTACGATATGACGCCAGGCAAAGGATTCACCATCACGCGCGAAGTCGAACCGTGGCGGCGATGGTTATACAGCGGCATCGTGTGCACACACGAAGAGCACAGGTCTATCAGCCACCACCTACCCCTAACCCGTACTCCGCATGCTTCGCCTATCTGCATGACGATATCGCCGAGTGCTATGGCCGAATGTAAGCGGATATTGGCTATACATATTTATAGGAGCGCGCTGCTACCAGCTCTTGTGACCGCGTTCGTTCAGTTCGTTCGTTTCCAGCACCGCCCTTTGCCATCAACATTTTGTTCCATTTCCACACGCATACATACACACACATACACACACACATACATTCTATCTCTTTCTTCATTACTCTCCCACTTCTTCCCTTTCTCTCTGTTGAACTCAACCGCCATTTCTCGTATATATCTCTCGGTTTCTGCATCTCCGTTTCGCCCCTTTTTCGTCGACTCTTCGCCGTTACGTTCAGTTCGCATTGTCGTCTTCGTCGCTCTCGTCGGTGTCGTCGCCAAAGTGCGGTGGAGCGGTGGTGAAAGGGCAAAAGAGAGGCAGAGGTATAGAATCCTTTGTCCAGCGGAGAGAACCTCCGTCACACGGAAAAATATTTGCGTTATTATCTATTACCTCGAGCGGAAAATTGAAATTTTCCGTCACAGTGGGACAGCGCTCCGGGGACGTACTAATGACAACAATTCACGTCCCGCGACGAACTATACGTTTAATTTTTATTAAATGCAACGCAATTGAATTACAGTGTCGGCTGATACCGTGCAACGTGACAGTGTAATGGTAGATGTGTATCCCGTTAATATTACAATAAGTCATTTCGTGTTATAATCATGATCGAGTCCACGTTATCTCTCGCACACTTCTTTTATTTCTAAAATCCTTTTTATTTTTTTAATGACATTGTATAGCCAAATTTATGCCATATTTATTTATATTACTATTATCACAAATTCGACAATATCAATTTATAAGTTCACAGTGTAATTTTTAAAAAAATCAAATGTAAAAAGTATTTTCTAGCTTGTCATTACAGGAAGAAACAGGTGTGATCGAATCGCTGCTCTAACGCGATAGTCTTACAGCGCAAGGTGGACAATCGCAAAAGCGCGTCTCTAAATCGTACCCGATGGCACAAGGTTTTTCTTCAACGCAGAGGACCGAGAACGCAGGCATGCTCCCCGCCAATTTGCAAGGTGCAACTCGCTGCGATCGCATTAGTCAAGGTGCCCTATCGCCTCGCAACCATCGCGTAACGGTATGTGCCAGCAGGCGGTTGCGATTCGTTCGCGTACTCCTTCGTTCTGATCGCGATGACGTTAATGATCTGCTTAATTACGGCGTGACGCGGCAAAAGAAACACTGACGACGCGGACAGCCGAATGATTTCTTTGCAATAATGTGTGGATCGCCACTTAATGATAGCATAGATCGATAATGCTTGAAGGACAGTCGACCGAGATATATATTTTGATCCTTAATTATACATTCTAATTTTTAATCGTGTAATGTTGATCGAGCAAAAATTTAATAAAGATAGAAAGAGATATATTATTTTATTAATGAGATTATTAAAGTATCACGAGATCTTATATAACATTAATTAATCTTCCGCTGGCAACATGGGATCTTTAAATATACTATCGATATTTTGATTGTGAAAATTTCAGCAGATAAATTGAAATCTGTAAAAAATAAAGTAAAACGCAATCCAATTTCTATGATGATAAAAATTTCTTAAAGCTTTGACAAGTGTATACAATTTTTTTTCAGATTTTTATGAGTAATAAAAACTAGAACAATAAAAAATGTGCTCTATTTCTCAGATTTCTATTGTTACCTATAAGGAAATCTCTATTGCTGACGGAAAAGTTAAAATTTTATGTTGTTGACGAATGTTGTTGATGAAAAGTATTAAGGTCCAAGAAACAAATTGAATGCAAAGAATGCATACAAAATTCAAACGTTAATTTAAAAATATTTATCTTCACTTGAATATCTGATAGACTCGATTAAACATTTAATTAAACCCAGACCTCTTTTTTCAAGAACACGAACATATGCGCTACGTTTACTATATGTACGTTTAGAATATGAATCATAGATTACAGCGAACCACAGAAAACGGAGTTACCAGGAACGATCACAATTGACACGACCTCTGATTTTAGCACGGAATTTGGCACGGTGCTTTCGTCGCACTCGCAAGCTCTCGTGCAACTGTTCCTCCCGCACTTCGCGCTCTCCTCCCCGCGAAGAAATGCTTTTCTCGTTCGTTTGACTTCGGACGCGAATTCTTAGCTGGCACGCGTGACCGATGTGCAACGCGCGACGTTCTGACGAGTCCCAATGCGCGCGTCCTCGTTACATGTCCCACACGTTTCGCGACACGTCCCACGATGTCATCATAGTGTTACGGAAAATCTGTCTCATTCCTTCTCTCCTCGGAATAGGCATGTGTACACCTTGACGCAAATCTCATGAAAGCAGGCTTCAATCAGCGAGTACCTGATGTCAAAATTACTGTTTGGAGTTTCTTAATTGGTCCTCGGTGATTAATCATATTTTGGCGCGACTTTCTCGCGACAGTCCCGCCATCGAGATGTTTGCGTAAAATTAAGATTATAATTCTCCGGAGAATTCGATGACCGCCGAAGAATTCGCCGCTACACCTTCGCGAAATTACATCCTGCTTTTAAAAACGATAGGCATCATAATGACGCGCGTCTTACGCCATTACAATTAAGTACAAACGAAGAAGCGAGCGTTCGACGATGCGGCGTTCGCGCGAGCTCGTTACGCGTCTCACGCGTGTCCTCGCCATCAGATCTGCGCCTCGCGCGAATCAGTCTCACCCGTGTGCCTCTGCTAATGCCTAACAGTGGCCGTTCCTTCGCCCCGTTGTCCGTGTAGCCGCGGCGCTTCACGCATGTGTGCGCGTGTGCGTGAATAGCGTGGACGAGGTGAGCGCGCGCTCCCCGCGCTATAATTAATGCGATAATTATTAGCACGAAAAGATCGTATCTGCGGCCAGTCTTTTCTTCGGTGGTTTTTCTGCCGGCGGATTTTCTTGTCCCCCACTCTGTGGGGCCACCGAACTCCATCGTTGCACGGTGCTTCCGATGATGCTCCGGCTCTTCTCCGTAGAAGTTAACGCCCGAGCACAGGTGAACGCGAAGAGATTAGAAGGGACGGAAGCGAAAAGGGACACACACGCCCATACGTTGCACGCTCCACGAAGCGATGAAATCAATTCCGACGTGTGTGGCTGCTTTCTCCAGTTCTGGCACACAACGATCGTTCGGAAATGCACGCCGTTCCACGCGGTCGTGGACATCGAAATTGGACGTAACGTTGTTTGCCTTCTGCTATTTGTGCAAGAAGCAACGGATCAGAGCGCATTGAAAATCGCCCGAAGCGCATTTCACGGTTTCTTCACTAATAATTCCACTTGTGAACGGCACATAAATTCGTTGAAGCACGCATTCTCTATGGAGTCAATATAGCGTGATTTAGACAGATCTCTACCGTGATCCCTTTCAAAGTAATTACGTTCGAGGATAAAAAAAAAGGAATCACGTTGAGAGATATGCTGATGCAGTTCAATGTTTCGTTTAATATTATATTTTCTTTCTAACGGAGATCGCACAGATGCAAATGTCAATAAAATCAGGTAATGCACAGTCCATATTTGGAGTAATATATAATACTTTTTATATCAAAAAATTAAATTTTGAAGATTTAAATCATATCAGTTGAATATTATATACATTTCTATATATATATATAATAGCTTTTGCAGAAATTGCAATCAAACATTGGAATAAAAAAACCGTATACACTGACAATGAGAAATCGAATTTAACATAGCTACATCACTAATATTAAACAATACTTATATTCGACTACACTACTGTATATTATGATTCTTTATTGGTTTCGAATTATGTGTAAATTGTGTGATTTTTCATTATATCACCATCTATTGTCTTGCTATTGTCGTTTCGATTACCGGCTAGTCTACGCATACTCGTTCCTACATGTGTACTGAAAAGCGTGATGAGAACATGATGTATGCTTCGTGTTTACATGCATGATTAGATCCCCAAGAGTTTCAGGTTGACGCGTGGATCGCCTCATCGTTGTATGTTTACGTAAAATGAGCGATGCAATGTCGTCAACTGGTATCAATCGACAAAGAGTGTAATATATTATTGCATAAATAAGACTGCGTCGATGAGATAAGAAAAACCGCGAAACAAATGGTAACATATTAGATTTGGGAAGATTCTATTGGACGATTCAATTCGCGGATCAAGTCGAATAGGTATACTGTTACGTATCAGGTTAATTGAAAGTAACGTAGCGTTACTACCGAAGTTAAATTACAATGGAAGGTACGCAGACGAAACGCTCCCTCGGCTGCATTCTTAATGCGGTTGATTTTTCTTCCCGCTAATTGCACCGGTGAGATAGTCGATTATATTTCTCCACAATAAAATCGTGTTCGTTCGCGCTTGGCTTTACTTGCGCGAGAGCGCCCCGTGATGGAATCAACTATTGTCCAAACTGATATAGCGAGCGAGTACTGGAAACCAATTAATAAGTAGCAATAAAAAATGAACAAATCTAGACGGTCATTATTATTCAAACGCATTTCGCTGTTCCCTAGTTTAAGTTAATTACGCTACGCACGTGGTAAAAACGATTCAATCGTGATTGTTCTCTAAAATAATTGAAACGCGTCGAGTGGAGCACACTTCATGCGTTTATAATACGCTAATAGACGTCAGTAGGGAGCGATAGGAGAAACTACGTACATATGAATGTTTTTAGCAAACGTCAGTGAAGCAATTACACTGTTAATTATCTCGCATTGATAAACTTATATTCCCTTGAAGAAGAAGCAATAATCATTTTTGAAATGTTTTCAGACGCTGAAATTATAAATTATAATTTAGATTTTTATATTGCATAAAGTTCTTGCATAAGGCAGTAATGAAATGGAAAGAACGTTTTACTGAAATGTTAAAAAATTTAATTGGATACAGATCTGAAAATAATTTTGTTGGACTATCAAAATAATTATATAGGACGCTCAAACTGGTCGCAGGAATGTCAAAACTTTTTGCAGGCATCATGCTTGAGTTTTCTACATAATCATTTTAATGATTCGATAAAATTATTTTCAGATCTGTATCTACCTAACTCTTTAGATACTTCAGCAAAATCGTTTTTTCATGGAAATACGATAATAAGGCTGATGTTCGATATGCTTAATTTTAATATTATTAGCATTGCGTTCAATATTATATTTCTACTGTGTGCATATGAATTTTAAAGAGGTATACATTTGAAAGCCACCTGTATGATTTTATTTGAAAAATAATATTACTTATTGGAATATATCTGAATTGCAAGGTTTAGTATAGAGTTAATGGATTGTTAATGAATTGTTATTGAGTACTCTCTCGCAATTCACATAATAAAAATAAAAAAGCTTGGGACTGAGACCTCTCGCCCCACGAATAATTGCAGAGAATTGCATTTGCATCTAGTTAATCACGCGGTTCGGTAGCAAGTTCGCGTTGCCAAGATTCCTTGTCGCGAAGTGGCCGAATTACTTCCCAATAAAATCAGATCGCCCCGCCTCATAGTTATTTCGAACGGGCCGCATTAATTTTATCTACAATGTTTCTCCTCTACTGACCGCTGGCATTACTCCACGGTGACGTGAATAAATGTCGCCGCGACTCACGCCGGCACCTAAAGCGCGGTAACAATAACAAAAAGAAGAATAGAACGTGGCAATGCTCGTCGAGAGTTCGCCGCACGCCGACTCCTCGTCGAACCGAGATTCGAAGAAAATTTTGCCGCGGCTTTAATTGCTGCCATCTTTCACAGGCAAAAGCAACAATGTCGACCTACGTCTGTAAAAAGACTAACGTATCCGGCTCCATTCTTCGCGGACGCGAAAGGCGATACCGTGGCCGGGCTGTAAACGTAACGCGCTGCACGCGCGTCCCGGGAATATCAAAAGGGGACTTATTATTGATGGCGTATTGAAACGGTATGAGCACGGTGATAAAACGCGATGGGCCCACGGTGCCGTGGAGGTCCCCACTTAACGTCCGACGTTATATACGAGCGAGAAGGGGGGCGGGAGAACCGGGTACAGTCGCGGGGGTCGGAATCGACGGATCGTTTTCCTTCTCTCTGCTCGGCTACATTGTAATCGAGGGCCACGAGAAGGCTCTATAAAAATTATTAGCGACGCTTTAATGAGGAATTATGAGGGACTCTCGTCTTATATTTTTTCCGTTCTTTATTTTTGCCGGGACATCGTATTCGGTCAGATATTATTCTTTTATGAACGTATGGTGTTTTAAATTGCGAAAGGTAATCGAGACTTATTTTTTAGCATTATTTGTAAGATGCTTAATTTATGCGAATAATATAATTTAATATAAAATGCTTATATTGAACAGTATTATTTCCTGTTAGAAAGCAGAAGTGATTTATTTTTGACGTAATTGTTAGCACGTTTTATAAAACCTATGTGTTAAAGATTTTGCTTATATGATATAGGTATTAATATATTAGGTGTTGGAATTAATTCGTAGCGTTTTACAAGTGATGGGAAGTACTTTCATTAATGTATTTTTTAATGCTCATGTGAAATAAATAACATTCTTTCATTAAAAAACTACGAATTAATTCCAACACCTAATATATATATACACAGGTATGTGTGTGTGTGTGTGTGTGTGTGTGTGTGTGTGTGTGTGTGTGTGTGTGTGTGGGTGTGTGTGTGGGGGGGGGGGTGTAATTAGAGATACAGTCTATTGAATATACACGGAAAAAATTTATTAATTTTTGTTGAAAAAGTCCATTCGCCTTAGCTCATCGATGATCTACACAATACACACGCGCATACAATATAAGAGCTTAATCAAGTAAAATTTATAAATATGCGTCTATTCTATATTCGTTCATTAGTTAATCCAGATAAATAGGAGCCAGCCAGAGAGAGCTTTCATTTATTAATATTAATTACAATATATAATCAAGGATAATAGCTTCATTAATATTAATCGGTACCATAATACATTTACCTTTATTGATATTAACACGTTAGCATATTTATGAAATATAGCTTGTTTATAACTACGCACAATATATTTTTAATAACGATAAAAAATTCATCGTCAACATATCGACAGTGTTATAATTCATCCTTCAAACATAGCTAATAATTTCAACGATGTTTCATCAACTCGTGACGAGTATGATTGCAGGATGACGCGTCTCCTCTCGTGATGTAACTAACAATTTCGAAAATCGCAAATCTAAGATAGGAAAGAAATAATAATTACAAAGTCCTAACCAACCGGAAAGACAATACATCCGCACGAATACCGTTCGCGGTGGTCCGTAAATTAAGCAATTTGCTAATGATATTCTCACGTGGCTCGTATTTCAGTCTCCCGTCTTGAGCATCGCGGCTTTTAATGCCGGTGCTACATCAGACGAGATCCTCCGCCCTCGACGCATATAGACGCCTTTAAAAAAGATGGACCCCCTTGTAGTTTGCACTTTTAACGATCGCAGTGCTCCGCAATCAGCGCCAACAATCGAAACATTTCGTTTTCGATGTTGCAGCATCAAAATTGAACAGCATCGCTGTTTCACAATGCAATTTATATAAAATTAACCATAATATTTTGAACAAGTTTGAAGTTTCAGAATTTTATTTAGAAAAATACTTTCACTCTACTTATTATTTTTTGTATATAGAGATTATGTATGCAGTTGTCGACGATATGAAAAATTTATATTGATACTTCAACTCTTGCGCAGACAAATGCATACTTCTTTATTTCTTCATAGGGTCCGAGCAATTCCGAAACCGGGCCTTTATCCCTCTTATATTCTTTGTCCGCGAATTATATCCGACACCAAGCCGATTTCGCGCACAGGTGTGGTCTGTATCGCGGGCTACCTCCTCAACTAATTACTTTGCTTACTTTATCCAAGGTATATATAATTTTTTATTTTTTTCCGAGAGATTCCCGTCTTTCGTGGTGTTTCTGTTCTCAGCGGAACTGCGTTAAAACGAACGAGTACATCCGAGTACATCCGAGCGCGCTGAGCGAGCTTAACTTTAACGTGGTCCGCAGTCCTCGTTTTATTTCAACCGGATTATTTCCGTCGTATTTCAGATTGGGATTTGGGTACCATCGCCCCTTTGTATTAATAACGACCCCCTTCTCGCATTTCTACCACGCTAACGTAACCTATTCTCTCCCCGAACAACGACCCCTTGTGTTTTTGTTTATAGCTATCCTGTAGGACGAGGGTACGTCTAAATCTTAGGATTACGAACGAATGTCAGGCGACTACCCTTCGCTTTTGTCTCGTTTTACGATTGCGCCATCGCGTCGGAATGAAGGAAAGAAGATAATTTTTGTAAAGCAATCTCCTCGAGGCAAGGCACGACCAGGATGGACCGCGTAGGTCGGCGCTGATTTACGGATTCTACGCCCGAGACGAATCCAGCCGCGCAAATCTTGCAATTGCCTCGCGATAACGTGCGCGCACTCGCGACGAGAAATTTATTGCTGACTCAGCGACGAACGTCGCCGAGTCGTTGTGATGTATTACTGGCACGGCGATGGCGGTAATAAGTGATGATAAATTGTATCGTGCCGCCAATTTGATGGACATTCTAACCGGGTTTAGACGACGTAACATATTGGTAATTATTATTACGATATCAATTTCATTTCTTACGCTCCGTTTTAGATACTAACTAATTTTAATAAGCAAGAAATTAGATTTCTCGCTTCTGCATACGTATAACACGTTATTAGAGACAGATTGAAAAGACGTATATGTACAGAGAAGAAATGGAGATATATACATTCGCAAACTGAAGAGCGAGGTCAAGACAACAAGAGAACACATTAGGGATATTTCTCGTTCGGTTATTGTTCGAGGTATGATTGGAGCCTCTGCGGCTCCGAAAGAGACTCGAGGTCGAAGGTGAGGGTTAATGAATGAATCGCCGGATATATTCACGATGCAGCCACAAAGGAGCCAAGTTGAGCGAAGGCAAGACCTTCTCTTAATTAATATAGATTACTTCTAATTGTATATTTATCTATTAATTTATATTAACCTAGGCATATGGGGGGAAGAGGCACTGAGAACCAAATGTCTTCGACCCGTTGATTTGGTTTAATCGGCCGAAGGGTTGCATAAATTGATTGATGCTTCATTCTCGACTTCTCTCGCTTTATCCTCGGTCTTCTTTCTTCAGAGAGGATTTTCACATCGCCGCTTTCCTCTCGCAATTATAGATCTTTCTCATCAATCTTAACTCGGTCGAATATTCAGGAAAACTTTCTAAGGATTATTTGCACACACACATAACGTTTTTTTTTTACTATTTGCTTTATGATTAAATCATCATGGATTTTTTCTATCTCAAAAATTAAGATCTTTCTATTTTTGGTTTAATAATAGATATGAAATATTGCTAAATACTGTGTGTGTTGTAATTACTACGAATATATAATTCAATTTCCCCCCTTCTATCTTCTTATTAAAATTAATTTTTATTAAAATTATACAAATGACTGACAACGAAAAGAATAATCGAAGCTCCATCAAAGTCTACCAGAGTACTCTTTACTGCAAAAAAAAAATCCGAAGAAGGTTCCAACAATGGAAATGCTACAGCGATATCGACCACTATGTTTCCCGCGACAGAGGAGATTTAAAAACGAAAGCCACGACTTATCTTCGGCCTCTGATTGAATGGCTCCGCCGGAGGCACTCTACGAGGCAGCGAAAAAGAAGGAAGGGACGCTGAGAACACACGTCCCTCTCTTTCGGCTGATTCAAGGGTGCGGCAGTACGCGGCATTTGATATCTAAAATCCCCAATATTTTTAAAAGCACGGGGTTTGCGCTTCGTATCTTTCTCTCTCTCTCTCTCTCTCTCTCTCTCTCTCTCTCTCTCTGTCTCTCACTCTATCTAACTCTCTATCTTTCTCTTCACCCGCGTGAACGAGCCGGGAGAAAAACTGAAAGAGAACGAGCTCTCGAGAGAAGCCGCCCGTCTCACTCGCCAGCTTCAAAGACATCGGTGTCTTTCCGCGACCATTAAAATACGAATAATAATTATAAGTGCGACGGCGGAGTGATCAGTCCACTCGCGCACGAAGCGATCATCCGTATCAGCTGTGGCATCCCCTCAACAGCTCGACATCCCTCTTCTTCCACAGCTTTCTGCTCTTCTCTCTCTCTCTCTCTCTCTCTCTCTCTCTTTCTTTCTGCTCTTTTGACTGCCATTAATCCCCTTTCTTTTGCTGGCTGCAATGACGCTGCCATCGGCGGAACGTTATCCTGCACGATTCGTGTCCTCGTGAATTTATGGATGAGTACCGAGGCGAAGTCATATCGTTATCTGCCGTGCGGTCTTCACGAATGGCCGGCGATACGCAAAAGTTCTACAGTGGTGCTCGTGTGCTACAAGATGCCGAAGGTATATCCGTATGCAGAATGCGATGTGTGAGGCTCTTTTAGAATGCAAGTGCGTGGTGTTTCTTGAAACGCGAGGATGTGTGCTTGTGCGTGCGCCTCTTTGTGTCCGTCGGGTGTATTAAAGAGAAACATACGTGCGACTGTCATCGTCGATGGGTACATAAGTGTATAAGATTTTAATTTGTTCGGTTATGCGTGTGCTGCTTGCCGATTACTGCCTGCCTGAAATGAGTACTTATTCGACGAAAGTCGTAAAGCGGTCGTTTGCGAAGGTTTCTTCACGATTACAGTAATATGGGATACGTATAGATATCTCGAAGAGTCATGATGCGAGTTTTTAAAGATACCTTTCTTTATAGCCTACATTAAAAATAATAAAACGATGGAAATGATTGGAACACCGGTTAATACACTATAATTCTTAATCGTGGAAATCCGTGTGGAATTGCTAAAAAACATCTGCTCGACAAAATTAAAATTCTTGAGAAATTGTCTTTCGCGTGAAAATTTTCACAGGGGGCAGCTCATCAAGCAACACATCTGTCTTGGAACAATCCTATCAAATGAACGATGCATATCTGGAAAAATATTGCTATTACGTAGGTGCGTGCATGTGTCTGCCAAGGTATAAGTTTTGCCAGCCGTGACGATTTTACGAAAGCCTTGATTTCCTGGAAATAGAAAATGTATCTTCTCTTAACTGATTAAACGTACTGTAATTTAAAGTGGCACTTAACAATGTGCGCGATATAATTTCTGCGGGACGCACACCGACGAGACCGAAGTAATTCCAGCCGACTGGCGTACCACACGGAGGAGGGAAGGAGGTAAAGTCCTTAAAGGCATATCCACACGCCTAGAAGTGTCGCCCGAGCAAGCGTCGGCCGTGCGATTGCTCATTAGCGTAGCCACGGCCCCGTGTCTGTCACGAAATCGCTGATTATCATCGTTCAAGGAAACCGCCGACGCTACCCGCTACATCGCCCCCTTAATTCTCATATAGCAGCCATCACGGCCATTACTTACTTATTCCACGGCCTGCTAGTCTTAGAAAAAGCATCACCCACTGGCGCAGGTAGCGATACTGCCCCCTCAGTCTCGCTCTGCGTAATTCATAGACTTACTCCGAAACTTATTATTTAAAAAACATGAAGAAGAAGCTTGGATCTTATATAATTATTTTCTAATTATAACTAATCACTATGTTGTTTAATATAGATAATCTTCTAAATTTTCGTGTAATGTATGGACATATATTTCTAAATAAAAACTGAAACGTAAAATACAAAAAGTACATAATGTACACAGATTGCACGAGTATAGAAAAATCTGATATTATAATAATTTGTTACGTGAAATTATAAGCAGCTGTCAAAATTTCTAATTTGTGAAGCTAATATTTTTAATTACTTATTTAACTCAATTGAAAATTTATTCATGATTTGTCTTACTCTCATTTTATCTTATTTCTGGATTTATGATTATCTATGAAAATTACGACTGTTAAGTTGGATGTGAATAGAAGATTGTTACGCTGTTGCTCGCTGTTCGGCGAACGTAATGCGTTCACACATCGGTTGTCACTTGTATACGTGTGAATACGGCGACACAACCCGGAATCAGGAAAGACACTTATTATTTCAAGGTTCGGTTCGTTTGCGCATCAAATAATCAGACGCGATGCGCTATACGAGATAAGTTTGTAGAAAAGGTAGGCGTTTAAAAGCCTAAAGGAGGGAGAAGATAGAAGGAAGCGAGTAGAATTAATCTCGCTCGGTTGTCATTGTCTACATTGTCACATCGTTCTTTGTTCGTATCTCCCGTAATAAAAAAATTTTCCCAAAAAAAATGAAATAATATCAAACTGGAAACTTATGACGACATAAATTGCTTTCTAATATATTGTTTTAGTTTAAGCTTATAATATAATTATTATTCGCTTAACATTAAATAATGCAACAAATTTCGTAATATTTAATTTAATGAATTTTTAGCGATACTATTGGAATTTCTTTTTAAATTTGCATAACTTTTTGTAGGCATTTGCGATTTATGTATTTTATTTTATGTATTTTGTACATCATCTCATCTCAATTCATTTTTATTTCTGCAAAGTTTCCAAAAATTTAATATGCTAAAATTATTACAATACTTATACATTTCGATGACGACTTTGATCATAAAAATATATAAAAATTATAAATAAAATGATAGTAAAATATCTTTCGAAAGCGTAACATCATTTTTTTTTGTCAAGTATATTCAATTTGTATTAATTTAATTTTTTTAACACTCTTATAATCTTTAATTAAAAAAAAAATTAGAAGAAATTAACTGAAAGAAAATTATTTTTTACGTCACGGTACTTTTGAAAAATATGAATAATAAAAATGTTACGTGCTGCACAGATAAATCTATGCGAAAAGAAAGCAATGCGATCCACAGAAGCTACTGAAACTTTAATAGGTTTCACTGCTTCACGGCTCAGTCTCTTGGTAGCGGTTCGATGTTAATTCGGCCAAAAGTTCAGACGAACAAATTGGCGAGATCAACCACTAGAAGAAGCCACAGCAAGAAGTTAATCCTCGCAGGAACTAGACGAGGTTTAAGCCCGAACGCAAGGTCGAAGGATTTCTGTTGATCGATTGAGGGATCGAGTCACATCGACCTTTCATTCTGTCGGACACTTTCAGCTGCTTTTCACCGTAATGCGTAGATGGATCACTGAATCAAATGACAAATTTTGTTCAATTTGTCAAAATGACTTTCACATTATTTTGTCATATTACATTGATATGAGCTACAAAAGTTAACTAGTAATACATTGCGTTTCTCCATATCTCTCTCTCTCTCTCTCTCTCTCTCTCTCTCTCTCTCTCTCTCTCTCTCTCTCTCTCAGCTTGAGAACAGAAAAACTAATTTGCTGGTAAATACATTCTTTGTCAATAAACCTGCAACATATATTTTCTTGAAGCATTCACAACTGTACCGGATATGTGATCGCTATACCTATTCTTTTGCTACCGCTCTCTAGTCTTGTGAAAGACCGTTTCTTTTCCTTCTCGATAAATACCTTGAGTGAACAAAGCAAAACTCAGGATTAATACCCTGTAATAGTAAAGAGTTTCTCGTCATCGTTTCCTACTATTACTCCAGTTCCCTATATCAACGACCGCGGTAATTGTGACGAATCTACTCCCACCTTGGCGTTTCTTGTCCGTCGGATTAAAGCGTGTAATTTAGGCGAGCGACATTCGCGGGATTGTCTATCAAGATGCGAAGGCGAAGGCGACGCGATCGCGATGCGCTTTCTCACCGTCACCGGAAGTGCGTGCATCCGTGTAGGGGGCACCGTTAAAATGTAGAAAACGCACGAGAGAAAAAGAGAGATACATCTCCCGCTGCTTTAATTCCATGAATAAAGCCCGGGAGAACGGAGCAGGGACCCGCGGCATAAATGAGCGCATCGGGGGCGACTAATGCATAGGATTATCGAGTCTTCCCATGCCCCACATCGGTCATTACAGAATAACAGTAATTATTAATATGCGAGCTTCGTAGGTATCTCTTTCTCCGAGTATTGTCAGACGGCGTCGCCGCCGTCACCGGTTCCTGTTATGGTCCTCCTACTTTTTTCTTCCTCTCGTCTTCTCTCTTTCTCTCTCTCTCTCTCTCTCTCTCTCTCTCTCTCTCCATACGCACTTTTATAAAATTTCTGCCACCCGCTCGGTAATAGTATCTATCCCCTCTTATCCTCCCCGCTTCTCATGTCAACGCGTACGATATTCGCAGGGAAAGAAAGAGACATTCGATGAGAGCGGATGCGGAGGGACAATTGCGTGCAATGTAGTTTCGTATTGTTGGCTTCACTCCGTCCTCGGGAGCGAAAATAAGTACCAGGCTGAGCACCAGGTAGTACACTGATGCCACTGCTGTCTCACTTACTCCGATATGATTTTATAAGAAAGAGCATATACGATGTACGTACATAAGGTAAGGACATTGGGGTTAGACCAGGTCGGGTTACCCAACTGCACAGAAATGTCAAGAGAAACCATAACGTTATAATTTATCTCCATGCACGCTATCTTCCACGGGGGCGGTATGACGGATCGGCGGTGGAAGAGAAAACTTATTTTTTTATCATTTGAACAGACTGAATGGTGGGACGAGATTAATTTCTATTCTACAAGATGATTATTCTACTGCGTCTCGGTCGTTTTGATCGCGAAAGTTTCGAATAACGAAAGATAACTATAAGAATTCTAGAGAATAGCGAGAGATAATCAATTGAACATTATTCCAATTAAATTCATCTGTGAATTCTACTGTGAACTCCAGTGGATTCTAATCACGTACTACTCAATGCTCTATATTTCTCTTGCAAAACAAATTATACAATTTTATCCCATTTCAAGTAAACAAATCGGCCAAATTGCTGCTGTTAGTCTCTCCTAGACAATAATAAGGATAATCGCGCACTTGGAATCGCGACTAAAGAATTTTAGTCTACTCGCGGGACAAAATTTCCCTTCATTAACGTCGACGGAGCCCATTATTAACATTGACCAATGATCACAGAGCGGTTGTAACGCACACATTCTTGCGGACATACCACGCGTAGAGCGTATGCGTTATTGGAGAACGCTTGAACCGTAACGACCATAGCCAAACCGCATACGGTTATGGGACGAAAGAACGATGCGCGCACTGCATGCCACTGCACGGTAGCGTAAACAGGTCTATGTCGACGTGGGCTTCATGGTCGCATGGCGACACGCGGCTTGGTGTGTGCACGCGTATGCGTGCGCGCATGTCGAGCGTTTCCCACCATTAATTTATGTGCGCGTACACCTCATTGTACGCGCATAGTTGTATTTGTATCGCGGACCAGGCTATGATCCGCGACCACAGATCGTGACTTCTGTGGGAAACTTGAAGGAAAAGTAATAACCGACAAGACGTACCCGCGCCTCTTACCCAGGGCGCGCATCCGTGATATTTACGTTGTCATATTCGGATTGCGCACATATCTGTGTCTGTTTGAGTTGACGAGAGGAGGAGGCACGATGCATGCTACTTTGATTATAAATTCAATGAGATATTTCTTATTCATACGATATTTCTTCACATATGGGAATTTCTATCTGAATTTGTAAGACAACCGTAAAAACATCTTCGATAATTTGCAATTTTATTCAAAATTATGTAATTTTTATTTCATTTCTTTTTCGCTAGATCTTTCAGAGATCTTGCACAAATAATAAATGAAACGTTTCTACTTGTAAAAAAGGCTGTTATACTATCGGTTGGGATAACGCGGAAAAGAAATCGAGGGTATTCTTTACAGGTTGCGGCTCACCCCTGTCGCGCGACTCAATTCGCGTACCCGCCACGTTTATGTCCGCTTTGCCCCAAACACGCCATAAAATCAGCCCCTCCGCAGTTGTCGACGGTTTCCTATGCGAATGTGGGACGAGAGCCATATTCTCCCCGCGATGTGGAGAGCGAAAGAGGAGAACGGGAGCGAAAAAAAGGAAAGGAAAAACGGGAGAAAAGGAGAGAAAAAAAAAAGCGCGTTAGGTCCCGCCGGGCGCACAAAATCCACCCTGTCCCCCGAACCCCAACACGCGTTCGGCGTTCAACAAGTGTATCGGCGTAAAAAAAAAGGATGCGCCCCAGCCATTATCGGTGAAATTGGGAATCAATAGCCCATGAAGGGATGGAGCCGAGCATTCTCTTCTCTCATATTGAACAACTCTCCGCCTTCCATGCTCGCATGCACGTGCGTGTAGGTAGTTTTTATTGTATCTATCTCCCTTTACCGGAGCACGACATAATTCGATTGTCGCCTGCCGTGTGTTTAAAAAAAAACAAAGAAAAACGAGTGCGGAAGAGAGTGCTAAATAAAACCTCGGTAACGATTCGGTAAGGTACACATACACCGACTTGTTATAGACATTAATTGATTGTGTGGAAATTCGTAGGGTTTGTCTCTTTGCGTAAGTAATTTGCTTCTGTATAAACAATTTTGTAGAATTTCTTTTTTAAACTCTGATTTAAATTGAATTGAAGCAATTGTGTATTATTTAAATATATTATTTAAATAAGTATTATTTAATTATATACCTATATATAAAAGTAGAGGAAAAGAGAGAAATATAAGTAAAAAAAGTACTTTTAAATGACTTTATAATGATTTAGTCGGATAAGCTTGATTGTGAGATGTGCGTTGTATACAATTAGTTTGGACCGGAAATGGTTCCACGGAAAATACTCAAACCGTCTAAACTTGATTCAGGTGACACTGGTATCTGCCGCCATATATTCTTATCGCCACTCCCGACAGGTATAGAGCGTTAGTGTAACAATGAGCGCCTAAATAAATGCCGATTTACAGGCTCGCGCAGTGACACGAGACGTATCGTAAAATTTTGTTTGCTTCTCAAGAGAAAAAGAGAAAGCGAGACAGAGAGAAAGAGAGAGAGAGAGCCGCCCCATACGTACAATGCATGCCTGACTCATAAAACTGCCTTCTTTCGACGATTCTCACCCTGCTCCCTGTTATTTTCTGACTTTATTGCGGCATTGCCCGGCACTGCTGCGGCTGCACCGTTTGCAGAGTTTCGTTTGCACCGTCGAAGGATAAGGCGGCCGCATAAGAATCGGCCGAGTGCTGGCTGACACACCAGGTGGAGACAATGTTTCTATTGTAGCCACCTGTAATCAGCAACACTCTCTGGGCGCGTCGGGTTCCGCCAGGTGCTTTTCTCAAAACTGATAAGTTCGTTAATTTCTTTATGGCTTTACACTTGCGCAGTCCTATGCAAACAACGGCCTACTCGACGCACAATAGCGTTGTTCCTCTTAAATCTGATCCCATCAATCGTGAATGGTATATATACATGTATTCAGATGTTGCAATTTGAAATTTATGTATATTGTATTACGTGATGTATTTTCTATATTTATATTTCTATTTAGTGTGGCCTAAAGAAATTGTATTCTTCTCATATAAAATATTCTTAAAAGAAAATAAGTATATCCTCTCTGATGAGAGAATAAACCAAATTTAACTTTAGATGTGTGTTTAAAAAAATATTAAAAAGTATTTTTTTATTTCCTTCTACCTCTATCGATCTAACGACAATTTCTACAAGGAAAAATATTTTTTTAAGATACTAGAGAAAAAATGTATTTTCAATATATGACAAACATTAACGAAATAAAAATAGTTATGTGAAATTTTTAAGATATATCATCATTATTATCATTGCACTTTAACATTAAAACTATCGGCATTCAAATCTTTAGGGAGCCTGTGATTAACGGGCATACAGCGAT
>NW_011626988.1:1249321-1260264 GCF_000204515.1 Acromyrmex echinatior
AAGAGCGGTGTTCTAAGTACGTAGTGCTTGTATTTAAAACATCCTCCCCGCGAAATACCGATAGGTGAGTTCTCGTCGTAAGGGGACGACTCAAGGCACGAGAGGATAGAACCTCCTGGTTTCCCAGACGGTGGATGCTTGGGGGTTGCCAAGCGTACGCGAGAATTTGCTACCCCTCCAACCCTTACTGCTAGAGGTATGCCTTTGGCCTTTGTCATTTAATATCGGTGCCGGTATGCAAGGACTCAGGGTAAGGAAGCCTCGGGTGATCGCTTTGATGACTGGGCGGTCCATTCGCAAATTTATGGCAAGTTAACTCCCCTCACTTCCCCCTTTGACCTCTTCTAACAACTAGACCAGTCACCACAAGTCGGAGAAACCCCAATTTCGATCGAAGATGCTCCGATTGCAAGGATATAGTTTCAATGAAATTGCTCAAGATACATGTTGTCTTGATTCTCTCAAATTTTGAACAGTAACTCAGCTAATTAGAAGTAATCTAATGTAAGCTAATACATACTGTTCTAATCTAGATCAACTTAAAAGCATCTTGAATAACAGAATTTATAAAATCTGTTATAACATTATATCTAAATATATTTAAATAGCATAAATAAAATAACTGATTTTAAAATAATTCATCTTTGATATCATTTGATATAATTAATAAATAAAATAATAAATATTGAAATAATATAAAAAAGAACATTTAAGAAATCGCTTTAAAATTAAACATGTATCGCTTTTGATTAAAATTTATCCTTTGAAAAAATCGAAACTCGAGACTAACATCGTTAAACTCTTTAAAGCGAAGCTGTTAAACAGAATAATATATTTTAAATCCTTTTTGTAAAAAAGAAGAATAAAACAAATATAGAAAGAAGATTTGACTAAAAAAGATTTTCAATATAAAAGTTGCCGTAAAATTGAAGGCACATCAAAGATTATCATCAGCAAAAGTCTGAATGACCAATTGGGATAGCGATCAATTATGAAATCAAGCAACTATAAAAGGCATAAAATACTAGGCAAATAAACGTATCCTATCTATAAAATAATTATATATTTTGCAATTAAATTATAAAAATGTTCATTTATTACTTTTAAATTAATCTATCAAATTAAATTAATTATAATTATCTCAGAAATGAAGAATAAATTCAGTAAGAATAAATTCAAATTCATGAGTATCATTAAAATAAATTCTAATTCTTCTATATTTATAATTATATTGTACGAAAAATAAAGAATTGAAGGAAATCAAGAGTAGGAGAAAACGAATGCGGCGAAAATCCCGGCGAAAGTGTCAGCAAAACTTCAAAGAAAAATAAAGAGGGAGAAGCTATGTGCAGAAGCCGTGAAGAAGAGCCCCATCTTTCGAATCCTGCAAGCAGATATCTGCCGTAATTACTAATAAGTTTTCGACACGAAATGAGGTGAGGAAAAGGGAGAGGGTTAATCCGAAAGTACGACCGAAAGGGGTTCGGAGTTACTTCTGATATCTAGCAGACGGAAAACCCGGTGGGGCCAATAAGGCTCTAGAGGGAAACGGATGTTGCGAAGATCGGATGAACAGCGAAAGAGAAAGAGAGATAAAGAGAAAGAGAGGAATCGCTCCCTTTTCCATCGAGAAGTCGGATGGCTAAAAGCAGTTAAAGATTCGCGATGTCTTTTCGATTCCACGCCGAGATATTCGTAATTACTGTTTGTGTTTCTCTTCGTCGACGGCTGTATTTATCCCCTTGAAGCTCGACCCTCTGCCGACGGTGCCGATGTCGTATCTTTCGAACTCTTCCAGCCTACCCTAGCTGGCGTCGTTCTTCTGGTCCTTAAATCCTAACGAAGATACCCCGATTCACGATTTCTCCCTTGTGCCTGGCACTTCATTCGTAGAGGAAGTAGCCGATCCCTATCGCGATCTAAGTGCGCTGAAAGAAGGATAGACCGATACTTTTCGAAAGGATAATGGGTTGATCTGAAGCTGGAGCGAAAATGCTTTCAATTCGGTGCATCTGATTTATCAGTGTCAATATAGAACACCTTCAGCAAATTTTCAATTGGATTGCTCAGTTAGAAATTTCCTATATTTTTTTATGGCATTATTTAAGATTCCAACATTACAAATTTTTTAATTTAATATTTATGAAACATGTTTATTATCTATTAAGCGTTAAAATACGCAATTTCTAAAAAAAAATTTGAGTTTTAATTATTGCATTTCCAGGCAGACATACACACACATACATGAATATCATAGAATTAAGTAAGATAATTTTTCTAACAATTATTAATTAAAAAAAAAATCAAAGTTGTAAAGTAAAAGAGTGCCAAAGATATCATCAAGGCTGTAGCTTCCGGCGTGATGGTCAGCATTCGGTGGAGGATTGATGGTAGCCGTTAAAATTAGGCGGTGGAATCAATCAATATTTTACGATCTCTAATAATCGCCTGACTGCTTGCTTTGTGACACGTTAACTACGGTGCACTGTTATATAGTGCCATACAGGATCGTACATCATCGAACCCACTACAGAGTAGTCGATGAATCTGCGCGAAAGTAACAATATAGGATTTATGTACAACGTCTTAATCCTACAACTCTTGGTAATTGCTTTTAATGCAACATGAAAAAACTCAACAGTTTTTCAATTAAAACTTAATCTGCGCAGTAATAGCGTATTAGTTGAGCAATTTTAAAATACTATATTTTTAATTGTGACAATACAGCCTCAGATTAGCATAGTCAAAAACATTACATATATTAAAGAGATTTTATCAGCTTTTAATGCTACTACAAATATATAATGTGACACTTAATAAAGAAATTACACGCAATATTCAAAGCAGGTAGAATATTCCTAGTACTAAGCATTTCGAATTTTAAAGAAACATGACATTTTATACGTGTCAGATACATAACATGATATGATGTAGCCGCGTTTGAAATATCTCTCGGAAATTAAGTGAATCGAGCGCGCGTTAAAGCAGCAGTTAACTCGTCATATTGCTCTTTCGTAGGTTGACGTTATTCCTTCGACTCTATTCTCGTTGAAAGATAAACGTGGTCATACGTGGACTACGTTGAGACAGTAAAACGCGGCGTGGCCTCGGAGGGCCTTTAGATAGTCGAAAGACCCTCGTTTGCTACTACGACGCTTCGAGCAGTAATGTTTTCCTTCCCGAGCAGGCTGCTTGATTTATTTTATTGCTTTTGGCCTAACGTTCGGCGTTTATTTCGTCGAATTACAAGAAAAGGGTTGCTTGCGCCAGTCGCTAAAAGGCTCTACTCCTTGCCCCGTCGCGCCTCTAAGTCCACAAACTTATGCTATTCCCAGTTATAATTTATCAAAGATATTCAGAACATCGAATTGATACAGACGAAAAGTTAAAGGGCAAAAATAGAAAAAATAAAAACACAAGGAAAAGTGTTTACTAGAGATTATCGCATCGAGATTTTTCTTGGATCAATCAAAGAAATTTAGAATTCTCTTAGTTCAATGAACCATCGAGATTTAATTGACAGATCTAAAAGCGAAAATAAGTGAATTTGCCTGGCGGGATTAATGTAGGATATCTGCAAAGGCAGGAAATCGATGTTTATCCTACTGGGTAAGGAAAGAGAAGTTCCGCAGGCATCGTTCACCATCTTAATGTTTGCGATGGTGTTACGGTTGTGGGGTTGCTATGATAATTGTAATGAACGCCTCGAGATTCCGCGAGCCCATCTGCGCCCACGCGTTTCGGCCTTCCCCTTCGGCCTCACCCCCGCCGTTGACTTCGAGAGGCGGTAACGCTCGCGAGCGAGCAACGTTCTCTGTACAAACTCGGGAGCTCTTAAGTACCGAACTTGTTCGAATTGATTTAAGTGCTGAATGCTAAATCAACCGAAGGGCCCACCCTACCGGCCGGCGAGAAAGATGGAGGAGAGAATGGGAAAGAGACGCGAGGAGGAAACTTTACGAGTCGCGCGCGAGCGGCGTCTCGCGTTTACGTACAGTATCCTCTTCACTATACGGAGAATCGACCCGGCGGTGTCGACCCCTTGGTGTAATCAGTATTTCGCGTGGATCAGATGCAGTTTAATGTAAAGGTAGGCGATGTAACTAGCCTTTGTTCTCCTGGAGGCTTCCGGAGGACAGATAATCGGAGATGTATAGTCTCGCCGAGGTAATTAGTTAAGCGTGTAAAACAGCGCCCTGCGAGGATATGCGCGATTATTTATATCACGGCGTGCAAATAATGCCAGTAATAAAAGCACGAAGGGGATACGAACCATTTGCATCTTGGATTAAGCATATTTTTTGAAAAAAAAAAAAAGAAGACGTAAGCGACATCGGACTTGTACTTTTGCAAGATTCGTCCTGCATTTGAAAGAAGTAAAACATCAATGTACATCGCACATTTATCTACTCTACAGTAGTATATATAGCCAAATGAAAAGGCTGTATTATATCTACTCTAGATATTGATTGCTAAAATTTTAAGAATATATTATAATAGTATAATAAATTATATCATGAGATTACACAGAATTTATTTAAGTTAGCGAACGCGTTATAACGTTCCACGATCCGTAATTTATAACCGAAGTTCATATTGTGCCTGTAAACGTAATTATCCTGTGATAATTACTTAATTTTCCACAGTCTCTTAGCTTATGGCATACTTTTACGAAACGATGTACTTGGACGAGAGGGTGAAACCAATCTTGAAGTTAACATGCTTCAGACTTTGCAACGAGTTTTGCGATAAATTTGACAGAAACTTTATAGCGAGTTCAAATATGCCGGTACACCACCGATGCTTCGAGTATAACATCTTGTAAATTATATGTTGCTTATCGTTGTGTGTGCCAAGAGAATTTTTCTCCCTTCAATCTTGAAAGCGTTTCGTGCCATATTCATCCGTAACTTCGTTCAGTTTACGAGAAAACTAATACGAATAATTGAAGAGATAGAAAAAAAGAATAATCTGCAAGTGAAGCGTGTAAATTGAAAAATTAATGGTTTTGGAATATATGCATATGCACATACATAATCTTCTTAATGATCCCGACGCGCAACGTTCGCCGGTCTAATCCGGAAATACGCTTCTATATTCTTCCACCTCCCACGGTAGGAATTATTATATTCAATCGCCGTCCTCATACACAATTTACTCGACACGCTAATTTACAGACGTCGCCAGCTCGGCAATTAATATCGTCTTATAAAACGACCGCGTCTATAGGATCGACTTTCGGAAACGACGATTATGGTCTAAGGTCAAGTAAGAACGACTTCCCCAAGAGTCCACACAGAGTCCTCTTCTTCTTCTTCTACCTCTCACTCATCTCTCTCTCTCTCTCTCTCTCTCTCTCTCTCTCTCTCAATCTCTTCTCCTCTCTCTTCTTCACATACCGACAACTAGCGAGCGTACGCGCGAACGTACATCCGCGATGACGCATACGCGTCCATCGCATTTTATTACACGTGCCCCAACTAAGAGAGCAACTCGTAGGAGCGAGTAACATTCATAAATTAGGAGTATCGTTGAAAAAGAGACACTGGAACGAGAGTTCTGGAAGCGCATGTACATTCTGGCGAACGCAACTGCTGCTCAGTTAAGTCGCATATATCTGCGCGCGTTAACTCGTTGAGTAACGACGTCGGATTTTTTTCTTGTCTCTTTTTTTTCATGTAGATCTTATCCATGAGGATCCGTACGGATCCGGCTGAGAGTGTGAGAACGTTCGCTGGGACAGGTAATGGTCATGGTGGCGTTCGCCGGTGACAACCGTTCGTCAACGAGACGCACTTTCGTGATGCGACAAACGGATTGGCGAGATTGCTCGGTGAGAAGCGGACACCTGCTGCGGTAACTATGCTATAGCCCTTGCTTCCGATGAACGGCAATGAGAAAGAAAGTGGCTGCTGAAAGAAAACGAGCGATTCTTGTTTCGCTTGGCGGCCCTTTCCAAATACGTGTGTAACACTTCGCGCGCGGAGAAAGTGTACCGATTCAATCCCACGTGAGTTGTCGTCATGATAATTATCGCAGCATGCATTTTTGAAGTTGGTTGCACGCGATATCCATCAGCATATAATATCTGTTTTTTTTTAATATAACAGAGAAGTGCGTTGCAATTTTATAATCATGCACTCCGTATAAAGTATTTCGCTAATTGAGCCCAAGATTAAAATTCTGCTGAGATAAAGCTCAATAAAATGTGAATACAGATAATTAATTTTATTATCTACTTGCGTCCGTCGCGTTGCTGAAACACAAGGCTAATGGAGTAATGCCTTATTCGAATGGATTTAAATATTATTCGATATAATTCTTTATTACTCTTAAATTCTTTACATCCGGGCACGAAAGAACGATTTTGCTGAAGCATAAAAAAATTTAGCTAGATACAAATGAAAATAATTATATGAAACTATCAAAATAATTATTTTCAGATTTATATCTAGCTAAATTTTTGAAGACTCAAACATAATAGCAATAGGCAATGCTACGAAAAGTTTTAATTGTTTAAAAGCCAATCAATTTAAGCGTCCTACATCATTTTGATGATCCAACAAAATTATTTCTCTGTATCTAGCTAATTTTTAGATACATACTTTAGCAAAACCGTTCTTTCCCTGCAGTATCTTCGTTTCCTCAGCAAAGAGAATCCCCACAGATGGCTGCGACTATTTCTACATCTAAAGACCGGTCAACGAAATGATTGAAATATGTCTGCGGCACGAGATAAGGGCACGGGTCCGTAATATTGCCCTTATACGGCAACAGTGATAAATCCGCGCGCAAGGAGAAGAAGCTGCCCCAGCGACGTTAATTTGTGAACGATTACAGGCACCTGGTGCGTACACCGGCAATGCCTACAGGTCGCCAAGACAAAGACACGCGAGAGGTCTCGCGGATGCGATGTGGCGGCCATCGCGCATTCTTTCCTCAGGCGCGGATTTAACCGTGGCAACGCGCCGGTGTTTTCCTTCGTGTCTCTATGACCCTGAAGGCCGACGATGTGCCATTACTTGGTATCGATGTGAAATTACGTTCAGAAAGATACTTCTATTAAATGTACTTAGTACTAGTAAAGTGCTCACAGAAATGATTTAAACTTTTAAAAATCGATACATTATTTTCAATCATAGTTTAATGGTTAAATAAATAGTTCAGGTAACATATAATCGAACTTGTCTTGACAAGTAAAAAAGTTAATGACTGTTAAGGAATGAGAACATTCGAGAAAAACGAGATATGCAACGATCGATAATACAAAGAAGTAATTTAAGAAACCTGAGAAAATTTGATCGAAATTTTATGGACAATATTTAATAGTGAGACGATCGTTTTGTCTCGTGATGATTCATACAAAACACAAAGTATTATGGATATCTCATTAATATTTAATAGGCAAAACCTGTTTTTGATTGGTATACTTTAGTTTTACAGGACATCCCGTCGTTAATAATTCAACTTTTAAGCGTAATTGTTTTATATGAAAAATCGGCGAATGATTGTGCATGAATAAAGATGTCTTTATTTTGTATACTTAACATTTGCCTTAGATTGATAGTCCATGAAATAATATTCTTTGAAATTAAATGTAAATATAGGAATTAAATACCTTTTCTCGAATTCGTAGAAAATAAAGAATCCAAATTTTATAATTGATCAATAAATTCTGCATGCTTTATGTCGTATGAAAAGCCGTTTAGAAGGATGAAAATGAACTATTATGTCGAATATGGGAAAACAAAGAATTTAGGCGAGACGCCAGCGAGTGCGATCGTCATAGCACTTTGGATGATTGCGATTAATTAATTTTACTCCGAGCCGAGACACTTAGTTTCCGTTCGTTTAAGCTCGTTAATACGCTATTCTCCCTCTTTCTCTCTTTCTCTCTCCATCCATCTCCTTCTTCGTTTTCGCTATCCATCTCTCTTTCTCTACTTCCTTGAACACGCTGCAGAAACAGCTCACTCAGTTTACGCCGTACATGTAAATTCATCTGCGCCAGTTGGCCTGTCACGAAGAACGACCTCCGCTCGTGACCGATCTACTCGCCATGCTCTTCAATCGTAAAGAGCTTCTAAAATTCGAAACTATCGTCGCAAAAGAAGTACACGGTATTACTCGAAAATTATACGTTTCGCATTCCTCGCGTTCATCAGCAATTGCGCGCTGTAATACTATTCATTTAAAAGATCGATTAAAAGAAATATTTCTTAATAATAACAGCTTTATTATTGAATGCATTCGTACAGAGCACATCTAGAAAATCTCTAATTTTAATTAACAAGTCAATTCAATCAATGATAATTTCCATCAATGATCTTCAAGTCTTGTTAAGAGAAAAAATCTCACTATTTAACACCCATTAAATCAGAAGCAACAATGGTCGGTAAACTTCGGTTACTTTGGTACCCGTCGTTACTAACACAGGTCGTCTAATAAAATTAATGACAAGGACCGGCTCTTTCCTCCTGACGCAGAGCCGTGGGAAGTCGTTCGCGGGTCATCGCTGGTAACACGTTGACGGCGACGTTTGTCGACGTGCATTTACCTGAACGGCTTCTTCTTCTCACCTCCAAACCGCTCGTAAAAGTTAGTCGGCATGGTGTACCTACGCGATGATAATTGTCGAGATTAGAGAACGACGAGAGAATCCCGATGTTCTCTCCCTCTCTCGAGCTAGTTAAAAGTAACGGCGCTTATTCACCAGATTCGTACTGATGATTCAAAATCTCGGCGTTTTACAGCGGAATTCAAAACCGGTGTGACAGGTGTGGTGTTTTTGGCCTCGTAATTACTTTTAATTTTTAATGAGGTTTATGAAACGACTCAGCGACGCACGAAACGAATATTTAATGAAGAGATATTATCAATGAAAAATTCTTCGTATATTTTTGTTACGTATTTGTATTGCTATGTTTAACTTGACATTGACATTCGGTGAATCGCCATGCGAAGAAGTTTCGCCATACGAAACTCCAATTTTTTTCTTCTGATTTTGATTTAAAAAATGAATAATTATTAATTGATCTGAAAATATACTATTTGGAAAATCATTTAGATAGATTATATTATGCGATTGGTGGAATTAAAAATATTTTAACATTGTGTGTATGTGTGTGTAAATAATTTTAAAAAATTTCGTATTACAATGATACAGAATTACAATTATAACGACACACGTACGCGGTATTATACGTATTTAAATTGCTGCTGGCGATCTAGCGTTTAGAAATCAATAACAGATCTCGCGACAGTTCACACGAGCGAAGTGCGCAGTACTCAGCCGCTGCACAATTTCTTCGCACGAGGAAGTTATGCGCTCGCGGCTTATGAGAATCGCGATACGTAAATGACGGCTGAGGCATTACATAAAATGGAAGTTTAATTGAAGCCAAACAATAATGCGATGTGCGCGGAACCATGCGGGTCAGGAATGGCATTCGTTATGTGTCTCTGCAGCTCTCACTCCCTCGCCATCTATCTCTTTCCTCTTCGCTCTCGCACGCCTCTCTTCTGCAATATCCTCTCTCCCTCCCTCCCTCCCTCCCTCTCTCCCTCCCCTGTGTTTCCTCATTCTCGTCTGCTCGCGCGCGTCTCCGCGTGTCGAACGTATTAAATTTCATATATCGCCTCTCCCTTCGCGAGGCCCACACTCCCACGATTCGCAATTGCTCGCATTCCCCGCAATCTAGAAATCTAGATCACTATTAATTTTATATCCTTCTCCTCTTGCGATTCCTCTTACTTCCCCGCTCCGTTCGTCGCCGAGCAGCCGGCGCGCTTGCACAATTGTGCATTAGCGAGATGTTGCTCTCCGAGCTGCGGAGTAATCGTTACTAAAATCGTCGAAGGTTTATCTGATTTTCTTCAAGAGCGCTGGGGAAATTGTGGCTCCACCGCGAAACGACGATGCTTTCGTTGTTACTTCGTTACGTAACCGCCTGTATGAATCAGTGCGACGGGCAAACCGAATATAAAATCTGCATTTCGAGCAATCACTGGTGAACAGCATCATACACTAATTAACGTTTGCGAACGTAAATTCTCTAGGCATTTCTATAAATAAAAATATCAAACAAGCTGTACCAAATAATTTTGCGTTATATCTTAAAATGTATCGCGAATATTAGCAGGCATTATCAATTGGATATCAATTGGATCTCTTGGATAATTTTATTTAATTTTTGATAAAGATAACTAAATTAGTTCTGCATTATAATAGCAGATACTGGAATAAAATTAGATTTCCGGCGTTGTATCTTTACGGGATAATAAGTTCTGCGAGATGTAATAGATATAAGTTTCTTCGACGATGTCAAATCGAAGGGGATATTCAATATGAGCGAAGCCGGAGACGAAGTAATTTCAGCCATCTGGAGAGTCTTAATTAATAGGATATCTTACTGTTCCACTTCTTTCCGGCGCGCTGGTGTGCTAGCCGATTAAGCAAATATGTATCTTTCTCCCGGTGCATGGCCGACGAAGTAATTACAATTGGTATTCGTTATCAAGCCACGCCCGAGTAGATCCCCGTGCCCTCCGCGCACATAATTATTAAGTTTTCCTAGAGGTAATAAATATGTCGAAATATATATCTGTGACTACGAGAGAAACGAGACATTACGCGATCTTGCTAAAATACCGCGTATGAAAACGGAATGAAATCAATGTATCGAGTTACTTAATTAGTTGCGGTTAATTGGATAACAGGTTTTTAATGGTCCTACCATTTAATAAGGATACTGAAGGCAACTGAGAGAAATTGTTTTTATTGATATATATATGTATATATATATATATATATATATACATATATATATCAATAAAAACAATTTCTCTCAGTTGCCTTCAGTATCCTTATTAAATGGTAGGACCATTAAAAACCTGTTATCCAATTAACCGCAACTAATTAAGTAACTCGATACATTGATTTA
>NW_011626988.1:1280723-1292361 GCF_000204515.1 Acromyrmex echinatior
GGAAAGAGGATGAGGAGCGGGCGGGCGAGAGGAACGCCGGAAGAGGGAAGGAGGAGAGTGAGTCGGAGGAGATAGATGTATGTAGGAGGGCCGCTCGATACAGCCCCAGCAACCCCCTTCTCCACCTCCTCCTGAAGCCAAGCATCGCATCGCGAGGTTAAAGTGAGAAAAGTCAACTCCAGTCACTCGGCGAGTCCTTCCGCGCTGGAACATCGGGACTTAAGTGACCAAGTAGCATTGCTAAGCCGACAAACGGCTTAAGGATCATTCGCCTAAAGGACTGCTTTTGTTTGTTGATACCTAAGGAGGCTCTCTTTTGCGTCTTTCCGCGCCTTATTATTCCGTGAACTTTCAAAGCAAGTATCACATCGCGGCGGACGATGGTCGGCATGCGGCGAGTGATAATAGTCGCAGAGCGTGACATAGAGAAACGAAATTGTTACTTAAGAGTTCCGCAACGGAGAAACTCATGGCGTAGAAAAGCGTGTTCAAAATTGACAGAATGACACATACTAATAGTCGTCGTCGCCACCTTTGAATTCAATGAAAATACGTATAGTAGCTACGAGCGACGCAGCCTTCCCCCGTTGACGCAGTCCGCCGCCACTTATCGAGAGACTTTTAAACCCACTTTCCCGAGTTGGCTGGCTTTCAAAATTCGAGTCGAGAGGCATGCTTGCGCTGGCAGGGGCCTGCCAGCCGGAGACCTGCTGGCTTGTCACTTGGCTGGTTATCCAGGCACTTCCATGCCCGGCCACGCGGATACGAGTGCATAAACATACGAGCGAGCGCCATCCTAGCTAAAGAGTACCTTTATCTCTAGCGAGCCGCTTCCACCCACCGCCTCTCTCCTCCCCCTAACTGTACCTTTCACCCACCCGTTCTCTTTCTCTCTATCCTCCTATTTTTCTCTTTCTCTTCCCTTCCTTACGCCCGCCACTCTCCCTCTCTCATCCTGTTTTCCTCTCGTTTTCTCTCTTCCCCCTTCCCCCTCTCTCTTTCTCCCTACATGGAACCACCATTCTCCTCGTGTGACGCTGCCGGCGTTCAGGGTAGGAGGAGGATGAGGAGGAAGCTCACGTAGGTTACTCCTTTCTGCCGGCAGAGGATATTGTGATTTTAGCGTCTGTGTAATTATGGAAATTAGCGACATGGAAAGCCTAGGATAAAAGGGTTGATTATAATCCGGGCGCGGGAGTGAGGACCGACCCGAGCGTCTCGCTCCTCCGCGTGACCGTAGATTAAAACGCTCCTTCTACACTCGCGCCTTTACTTCCACCAACTACCCCTATCCTCCACCCGCTGCACATCCACCGTACCACCCCTCGCGCGCTGTGTCCCCCATATAACCCCTATGGACTCTGAGAACCGTCCGCTCTTTCCCCCTCGCGTTTTCGTCGCGAATTCTGCGCTATCATCCTGCCTGTATCCAGAATCACTGGCGATATTAGGATCGAGTTTCCTCTGCTTTGTATACACGCTTACCAGCTGGAGGCGTTTAGAATTTCGTCTGCTGGGAGATGAATTATAAATGACACTTCTCTTTATCAAGGCGCGAAACGCGTCTCTTAGAAGTCGCGCGCATTAACGTCGGCGAAGTACGTTCCATTGCGACAACATACGTCACATCATCAGTAATTCCTTAGCAATTCTGTATTATTAACATCGAGTTGGTAATGTCGAAAGTATCAAAGAAATTTCGATACATTACTCGAGATATACGTAACCACTTTCCGTCGGGGAGATTAATCTCCAGTCTCGCAAAACAATAAGTCAAGTCGACCGTCTGCGTCGGGCCCTTCGTCCCCTCCCCCTCGCCCTTTCGTATTTTTGGGGTCGTGTAAGAGAACAGCGGAGGAAAAAAGCGAGAGAGGAAAGAAGAAAAAATGGCGAACCCAACGAATTGCCTGCCACGAGGTTGGCTGGTCGGGTTGGGGTGCAATCGCAATCCAACCCTACGGTAGCACCAGAGCGCTTTTCACCCCCGCGCGCATCGCCGCGACATTGGCGTAGATGTGCGCACTCTCTTCCTCGCTCTTTTCCTTTCTCTCCCTCTCGCGTTCCCGTCCGCTCCCACTTTGATCCTCCCGCCGTCACTCCCTACCTCCTCCTCACTCTCTCTCGTTCTCTCCTCGACGCTTTTTCCCATCTGGCTATTGGACTACCGCGGCGTTTCAAGCGGCGGGCAGGAACCTATGATGTGATCGGGTATCGAATATCGGCTGGCTCTCCCATTGGTCGTTCACCGCGCACGGTCGCAGCACCGGCGCGGCAGTTACGACTGATTTGTTACGTAAAAACGTCGATAGCTTCTATACCCTCTCTTGTCCCACCCTTCGGTGCGCGCCCTCTCGCACAACCGCCCTCCATCCCGCCGTGCCCTGCTCGCTTACCACCCACCTCGCCTGGCCACCCCTTCGACGATCCTCGACATACCGCCACCGCCCCCAACGGGTTCCGCTTGTGATAGAGAAAGGAACGAAATAGGGAAGAAAAGACAGAGAGGGAAAACTCTCTTCTTTTTTTATCGGCGCCGTGCGTTGCTGCTTGCTCGTTCGGTTGGGTGCGAACGCATTGTCGAAGAAATGGCCGGTAGACGGGACGACGTTTTTCATCATTTTGGATGAAGATTTCACAAGCATTTCCCCGCTCAAATCGTCATCTTGATAATGATTGAACAAATTGATAATAAATCGATAATAATATATAAGGACATGATATACAATAACAAATAAGGACATGATATACAATCAATGTGTATACACGTTTAATATATATTAATCTTCAGTATATTTTTCTGGGAATTTTATTTTTTAAATAAATCTTTAACATTTTTGTTTTAATAAAAAAATATTAAATATATATTAAATTAAATTATTATACCAAAAAATGTCGCGAATATTTGATTTGATTCAAATGTTTGCTTGTATTTTTAGATATAAGTTAAAAAATTATATTATCGATAAAATTAAAGCAAAATTAAATTTAATTTGCTAATATAAAATTTATATTATTATTAATGTGCACAATAAGTCAGTATTTGTTACTTCAAATATAACATCGTTCAGTAATGTTGATGTATATATAACATATGACAGAAAATAGAGAAAGAGGTAAAATATTTTATAGTACCAAAGAATACATTAATATGTTGCAACTGTAAAATGATATGAGCCGTATACTTAGTGACTATATCCACTCAAGGGCGTGCAACATTATCTTTGCAATTTGCCTGCTTTTCAAGCTCAATTCTACTCTCCTTGTCTTGCACGCTTCTAGACTACTTTCTCTTATAGTTCCTTGGTAAAACTTCTCGACAGAATCTTGTAGAAAAAAAAGATGCGGTAAATTATACTTAAGCACTCCTTCTAATGGACTATAAACCGAAGCATTTGTGTGTATCTATATTTGCAGTTCTGCGCTAACGACGTAAAGTAAAATCCACTTGTCGACTTTGTAATTTAATAATCACGAAAGAGCGCAAGGAGGATAGAATCCGAGATCCAAGCCACTGAGCGCGTCGGAACGAATTATTTATCCTCGTATATCAAACCGTATAATAGTGATTATACAATTTCAGTATCTCGTGCTATCAACCTATCTCTCACGTGTCATACATTCGTCATTTAGACCGCGATCGTTTCAGATTTATCAGAATATATAGAACGAGAGCTTTTAATGTCGTTTCGTGTTTCTGTCGCATGCCGCGGACGTCGAACGAGATCCAGATATTACAACGTGCACTTGAGAACGCGAGAAATGAAAGTTCTCGCATCGGGTGAATTTTAGTGTGACATCGAAAATATCGCAGATACCTTCCTCTATCGTGGGCCCCGGCCAAAGGTAGAAATGCGTTACGATACTGCGTAGTGACCGTATTGTGGAAGCGTATTCAATGGCGCTCCGCCATTTAACACCCCGGCAAGCCGCGAAGTTTCCTGCAATGAAAGCACCGGCGTGGAACCTATTGTGAAAATATCTGACCACTGTCCGGTGCAATGAGGTATGGCCGTTCCCGGGAGTGTTGGCTCGTCGAATATGGTGCGCGCGGCGAGTATACGTGTATGGGCCCGGTTACGTGTGCACGTGGAACGACATCGACCGAAAATATTTCACGCAAGCGCCACTAAAGAGACATAAACGCACTTAACGACAGGTCCACGTCGTGATATACAAACCCGCGTTACAGTCCATTTTAACGGTACCGAGATATTAATCGACACCGACACTAGGATAATTCACGTTGCGTTGGTATTAAAATAATTCTTCTCAACCGATCCTGGAAATTATTAACTGTACCGCTGACAATGAGTCGTCATGCGATTTTAAAAAAGCAACGTGAATTAACGATTAAACGATTCAACGTCGAGATGATATCGTTGTCATGTAGACCGAGAGAAATTATCGCTTATGAGGCATTGACTGCCAACTGATGTTTCTATAGAGATTATTTTAAATTTAATATAAGTGTATAAAGATATATATTTCAAAATTAAATATATAAGATAAAAAGATTTATCGATAAAAGTTAACTACAGCAACAAGCTAAAACTGCAAAAGTTTATAACAACAAAATTATATATATATATATATATATATATATATATAATCTTGTATATCATTCTACAAAATATTGCAATGATACAACATATTTTATCTTTTAGATAACTTTATTTATGTAGCTTTATTATTTTTATTAGAAAAATCGTTACACACATGATCTCTGAAAATATTCATTAAATCATTGTATCGTTACAACAACGAAACTATTTTATTTCTACTCTTCCTACTCGTTGCTAAAAATAAGGACCGCACGGAAAGAAGAAAAACGAATGATTCTAATGGGGTCAAAGAAGAATGGCAATGAAGCTAAAAGAGAGAGAAAAGAGTAAAAGCGAGAGAATATGGTAATGCGGCGCGTAACCATAGAATGAACAAAGTACGACGATGCGAGAAGAGAGCGCAGACTCAATATCTCCGAACCGAACTCTCCGATAGGTCGAGGTTCGACTTCGAGGGTGGGAATAGATTTCCAATCGCGCGGGGGGTGGTCCTACAACGGCTCGGATGCTCGCTCACCACGCAGCACCCCCGGTAAACTCCTGCCCGCCTGGCGTCAGCAGAGGGGTCCACCCTTTCCTGTATCGATGGACCAACGCACCTACACGCAACCCCGTTCCCTCCTCCGCATACGTCGCGAAAGTGCTACACCCCCTTTTGGACTCTACGTCGTCAGGACAGACTGCCCGCAGCGAGACGGAGAGAGCGCCGAAGAGGAGTGGCGAACTGGCACGAAGAGGAGACACAACTCTATTGACCAGGGTTCGATGCGCGCATCTGGGCGTAACCCATTCGTTCGTTCCGTCGGACCAGAGAGGGCGAAGAAGAGGGAGAAAGAGAGAGAGAGAGAGAGAGAGAGAGAGAATGCGAAATAGAGAAGGAGCAGTGAAGCAATGGTAGGAGAGAGAGAGGAAGAAAGAATGTGGGAGGTAGAACAGCAAGAGGGTGTGTGAGAGAGAGAGAGAGAGAGAGAGAGAGAGGAGAGAAAGAGAGAGAGGAAAAGAGGACTGTGCCGCGCCTGCGAATTGTCGTCAGGGCGACGGCGACACTGGAAAAATCGAACTGAAATAAACCGAAGCGTTTTCTTCGCGGAGCTCGAGCACGAGCTTTCCCTCTCGCTTGTTCTTTCACAATTTTCTCAGCTCTCGTCCCTGTCCCCCTCGGTCCGTCGACTGACTCGTCTCGCCTCCTTCTATCACCCTACCTCGATCTCCCTGCCTCCCTCCCTCCCTCCCGCCCCGACCTCCTTCTCGTTTTCCAGTACTTCTCTTTTCTTCCGCCTCTGCTTCTCCTACCTAGGCTGGCTCCGTTCCTCTCCCAGGCTCCCGGAGTTTACTCTGTTATTGCCAGACCGTCCAGGACGACTGCGTTGGACTTTCGACGTCGATCGCTAGACTTCCACCTTATTCCGCCTTTCCGCGGTCAATATCCTTTTGCACTACATCTTTATTATGTCTGCCGTTCTACGATACGTTGTATGATACGCTGGCATACTCTACATTATTTTTATCAATTATATAATTTTATTAACATTTTATTATCATCTGAATTATATGTATTTAACATTCATTATTATTATATGAATACTTTCATCTATAATTAACTTGTTAACTTTAATATGCAATAATTTTTTTCATAGATTTTTTAACAGCGCTTTGTACTGCGACTTAATCATACGTTCTGTAAAAAAATAAAAGTAAATTCGAAATCAATCAAAACGGATCAATGAGATTTTTACATTTAAAACATTGACATGCATAAGACGAGAACGAGAATGTTCAAATAATTGAAGTAACCCCGCGGATAGAAAAGTGGAGAATCGTTCCTGTAGAAAAGGAGGTGAAGCCCTCATCTCTCGTCGTAGATCTTCAAAGCTCGTCGCAACTTTCAGCGGATGAGTTGTTGGAGCGATTTAGGCGTTACCGCGGGAATGGTCTTTTCGCCTCTTCGCACTGCGCTCCTTCCGCTTTCTCTTGGTCGTTCTCGCATATCTGCCCTGTCGAGTTTTGTCTCTCTCTTTCTTCCTTCTCCCCCTTCTCCCCTTTTCCTCTCTCCCTCTCACTTCTTCCCGTTAGGTCTGGCAGACTCTCTACAAGCCGGAGAGAGCCACGCCGGTATTTACACGTCTCCGTGGCGCGCGAAACAAAGAATTATTATTTGTATGCCCTCGTGGGTGGCGGAGGATTTTGCAGTTCACAAACTAAGTTAGCAGCTACAACTCCGTGGCTTGGTTTGGAGGTGCCGGTAGTGGATAGGAGTCGCGGGTGAAGAGAAGGGTGGGTGCTGGTGTCCGGAGGTGTCGGAGGAGGAGAAGAACGGTGGGTGCCTGCCCACCCGCCCGCTCCCGCCAGCCTGCTTCTCTCTACGGTTTCTGAGATTATGTGTTGCGGATATACGGGAGTTACAGCCCTCCGTCCTGATGTCGGAGGAGGTCTACGTACGTATGTGCGCGCGGCAGCTCTCCTCTTCGCTCTCTCACCTCGGCGCTCTATATATTTCTCTCCCTTGTCTCTCCTTTCGAGCAGCACGGTAGCGCCCATTGTATTTTCGCACGAGTGTACACTTTTATAAATCGTCTGACGTACCGGGCCACCACCACCACCACCACCACCACATCGCCACGCGAGCCGGCACCGGATTAGATTAGCAGTGAGTTATAACGCCTCGGAGGAGCGAGCGAGAAAAAGAGCGAGAGCCCTAATACGTGAGTCCGGGAGACCTTTGATCCATTTTGGAGTAGACGGACCATAACGAAAATAGATCTAACTGTTATGCACGCGGAAACTTGAGGTAAATTTCTTTGTACTTGAAAATAGCAGACATATTTATTGCGAATGATATTCGCTCGCTAGATTATGATATGTTTTATTGAATCCACTATTATACTTACTATTCGAAGGGAAATTTGCAAATTTTATACTTTCTTCAAAGTATAACAAGGTAAGATGGAGTCAAATAAAGGAAAGAATTTATAATTGGTAAGTTGAGAGGAACGATATATAGATAAATTGCCAAAGTTTAATAAACCGCAATAACTAACAATATATGAAATCCACTGGATAAGAAATTAGTATTCCGAGTCATTACCGTCAAGTACACGATTTTATTAACTCAAATTCACTGCGTCACTTCCTGAAGCACGCTGCCCTACTTGGTGCTGTACTAATAAGCTTTCATAACGAACAATCTTGTAACCGAAGTATTTCCAAGCAGGATGCAAAATCTCTACAATCAGGTCGTACAACCACAAAATAACTTCGTCCCGGCGAACTTTGAAAAACTTTTCGCTCGCGAAGATTGGGAATAAGATTCTTAGTTCGGTATCTAGCGAAAGGAAACGTAAACTGAGAGAAATTCACCGACGCTCGAAGTCCCCGAGAGGTCCTTGTCTGGGGACTACCACCTTCTCCTACGGCGAACAGGCAGTCGCGATGGGAAGGTCGGTCGGAGGTATTGATCTCAACTCTTGCTTTTCTCAACTTTTTATCCGGCACAGCCAACCGCCGTGTCGGAGAACGACGACGACGCCGGCGACGGACCTAGGAGCCGGTAAAGCCACAACTTACTTCAATTCCTCATTCCCGTGCGAATTCTTAGCTTGAACTTATGACCAACTCCTAACCCTGCAGCTGCGGACTTCGAGCGTCGCGAGTCCCTTGAATTCTTACCAAGTCTTACCGTAGCGTCTATCTTAAAAAACCTTAACTTTAGTCAATATTTCGATTTGTAAAATCACAGCAAGATCAGTGTCACCAGTAAATCTCTATGTATTACTTTTAAACGTTGTGCATAATTTCTTTTTATATAAATGTTTTCTATTTATAAAAGAAGAAAGAAAAAACTGATAATTTGAGTTTCAAAGTTCTTAGAAGTATGGAAATGTTTTTTGTTTCATATTTTCATGATAGTTGGAAATATGTTCTATGTTTGTATTTATAAAAAGTTAATTTTATGAGTATATTTTATTATGTGTGTATATATATATATATATATATTATATATATATATATATATAAAATTAACTTTATATACACCTATACTACATTTATGTAAAATGTATTATACGTACGTCTACCCTCGTCTTATGTTTTAGGAAAGCGATCTTGTTGCTTCATCGACATGCACGCGAGTAAAAAAGCACGCCAACGAGTTAAAAACACGTACGATGGTAGCAGGAAAAGCAGAACAGGTAATCGTAGCCGCAGGGTATATACTCTTTAAACTTAAAATTCAGTTTTTGTAATATAATCTGTAATCAAGCATCCATGTAATCTCTCGCATTTTTCCTCCGCATAAGATATGATGTATTGATTTATATTTAGAATATAATTTATTTCGATATAACAACTGTTTTGTATCCCCGATATATTTGTGGAATCTATATTCTTATTATATATAAAATTCGTCTGAATTTTCTTACATTTTTTTTTCAATATCCATAAATTATCTATTTTACTATTTTTTTAATGTTAAATCATTTATAATTTTCGTTTTTACGAAATATATATTTTAGTAAATATAACAAATTGATTCAATAAACTATAATATAAATAATTATGATCCCATATTTTTAATTTGAACTCGTTCCTAACATTTTCAATTTATCCGTTCAATTTATTATTCCTTCTCTTATCCGTAGAAAATAGAAAATTATTTTTTAATTTAATTTTGTTTCCTAGTAATAGAAATTACTAATAAAAATTCTCAAAAGATTAATATGTCGATAAAAGAAGATATCATCAGTAAAATGCGAGAAATATGTCGCTCGAATATAGCGGAACGTAGTGAATAATCGCACTCCGAGGCTGGTTGCTTCTTCAGAATTAAAATTCAGTTTCGCGGTCTAGCTTGTAAGCAAGGTACGAAGCAAACTTTCATTTCCCATCTGGTGAAATATCGTGTATTTATTTGTCTGTGAAATCCTCGGTTCCTCGTCTCGCCCACCACCTACCCTCCGACACCCCCAGGCTTCGGCGGTGTAGCGCCTCTTTTGGGCACGAGAGCCCGCAGAAACCGTGCTGCTGCGTCGAGGCGGCAGCTATCTACGTTTCTACCGTTTTCACGAAATTAATATATCCCTCATATACTTTGCATATTATTGCAATATTCCGTAGCTATTACTCGTCCGCCTTTTCCTACCTCCCCGCCAGTACCCACCTCGCCCCGTCAGCACCAGCGATACGCCGAGTCGAAAGATGTACTGATTCCGCATCCCCAACCAAAAGTAGATCTCCGCTCCACATTCCTAATTCTCGTCGTCTCGTATCGTCTACTTCTGTTTGAAATATCGTCGACTCTGTTCCGTAATCGCGCTGATTATTTAACGTCAAAAGTTGAAGTAAGATATATGTATATTGTTCGTCTAGCACCGATGCGAGTGGAACGAATATCGTTACTGAAAATAATTTCATGATTAAGAATATTTATAATAAGTATTTTTTAAATTAATATCTCTATTTTATTACATTTCATGTCTCTAAAACAGTCAGAAATTAGAAAATATTTTAAGAATCTTACTTTTTTTAAGTTCTATATTTAATAATCATAATTTGTGAAATTCATGATATACAAGTGTACAATATTCACTAGACTGTCATATACTCGAAGTACAATTCTGTGACAGTAATATTTAGTCATTTAATTTCATAAAAGCACACGATTCGTATCCAATTACAGATTGTGTACATCTTCTATTGAAATAGAAAGATGTCTAAAGCCAATTATAGGCGTACAATAGCTTCGGTTTAAATATAGCGTTTTCGTTTTATCAGAAACTCTGTCAGTAAAGAGAAGATTAATTCTCAGTCGGTTCAGTGACATCCGTAGTTAGTCTAGAAGTAGCTACGTCTGACCTCTTTCTATTTAAAGTACCATCGCCCAATGAAGAATTCTAATTAAAATCAGCAATTCGATCGATATTAAAATTGTCAAAACTTGAAATCAATACTTCTACATAAGTGATAGCCCATTGGTGAAAAATTTAAGAGTGCATCAACATGTTCTCTCAAGTTAGAAATCTGACATGACACAATCTGAAGGACACAAGGATGTAAGTAATGCAGTAATAATCCTACGACTAATAATCTAATGTGTGTACAATTTATCACATTACATTTTGATAATTTTAACGTTTCCTTGAAAATAATTGCGACATGTCATAAATATGAATCGCGTTCGTGTTCAGTAAGCAAGATCGTCAGGTTTATATCATCACCTTGTTAGACAAAATAATATAAAGTAAGCATACAGTAGCTTCATGATCAGCTGTATAGCGAATTAGTAGAAAATACATAGCGTAACCGAAAATAGTTTCTCTTCTTCTACGGTTAATTTAATCTAGACACAAAGTTAGCTCGTACGCGTTAACCCGTTGCTGCCAAAATAGCAACTTAGTTCCTAAGCTAATATGTAACTGTCTTGCATTGAGATAATTAATGTTTACATTCACATACGCACATATTGGATTCTAAATCTTCTTGCTGCGAACACGCTGGGCGTTCATGCGTGCGACATGCACCTTCTTTCGATGAATTTGCCAGGTCTGTTCGACTAGCGGAAATTTTCCTAGGGATATAATTACCATTCCAGCGTAAACAGCACACTATTTTCCAAGAATTCAAATGACTGTTGACAAATATGATTGCAAGAAGCATGGAAATTAACATTAAAATCATTTCTAGACTCTACGGGATTCGAAAAGTAGGGATACTTGCACTAAATATACATTCGTACTAAATTTAAATTACTATTAGGCATATTCTCCGATATAAATCAGTTATTCTGCAGCCTGTATAATTTATCCGTATTTTAACCGCTCGCAATCATAATTGCAAATCGATACGCATTGCTTGACAAGTGGGCTTCTGCTTAATTTAAACTCAGATGGCCCCCTTCTCTCTGTCTCTCCTTATTCATCCTTTAGCCATCTCTTTCTCTCTTACATTTGCATCTGCTAAGTGATAAGTAAACCCCCGTAAACATATCCGGACAGACGATAAGCGTGAAATAAATCGCGAAACTTTAAGTAGTTATAAATCTATACTTACACTGTCGAGAGAGAAAGAGAGAGGGTGCGGAG
>NW_011626988.1:1292425-1359688 GCF_000204515.1 Acromyrmex echinatior
AAGAGGAGTTTCGGGTTCGAAGGAATGAAAATCAAGAGCGGGAGGTTGAAATAAGGAGAGGGAAATGAGAGAGGCTAGAAAAGGAAGCAAACATAGCGGGAGGCATAAAATATAATTGCATCGGATGGCGTCGCCGTCTTGAACGCCCTTCGCGCCGATAGAACATCACTGTTACTCGCTTCTCGCATTTTAATGCCTAAATTATGTTCGGCATTAGAGATAGACGGCTGCCTCAAGAAAGCCCCATTGATTACGACCCTAGATGTCGAGTTAGTTTGCGTCTTTGTCCCAACGAGTTTGTTATTTGCAAACACAGCGCATGTAAAATGCGAAATACTTCGAAATTGCTCCTATTGCTCAAGTTTCACTAACATATATGTAAAATTATATGATGAAAATACCCATCTATGTATAAAAACAAAGAAAGTGAAAGACATTAATCTTTTTCAAGAAAAAAATGAGAACGAATCTCTTTTAAATACAAATTTCACTAAAAAATAGTCGTAATACTATGGTACGCCGACTACATTGTGTGTTATCACGCGTAATTATTCGCTGCAAAGAATCATCATAAAACAACATTGTAGCAAACGCTTACATTAGGAGTACGCTTACAACTGTAGATTCTCTCGTGGTATTAAGTTCAAAGGACGAGGTTCACGATTCGCGGGCTGATCTGCTGGAGAACATTTGTTTAATTAGCTCGCGCAGTCGCTGACCGCGGGGACGTTCGCGCTCATCGTCTGTCCGTAGTGCATTAATAGGCTCGCACTTCCAAATGGATTTCGAGATTTATGCTAACGCGTCACATTTATTCGCGCACCGTGGGATCCATGTTTCGCAATGCTACCATACGCAGACACTACATGACCGTTACCTGACACGCGCATACGAAGCGATCATTAATAGGATGTGTACAGATTTGTACAGATTTGCGCGAGATAGACTCCAAGTATCATAATGCGAAATAATACGAAAGTTAAAAAGGACAAATCGTTACAAACAAAATTTCCTGAGATAGCGATGCTACAATACACTTAAAAATAAGATTGACGATAATATATTCGTAAGATTTATTGTCGTTTAAAAAGATGAGAATTGAAACGAGGGCGACCAAAAACAACGCGAGAAAAATATTTTCTATACAAATGTAAAAGCTTAATAGTATCGACGCAGAAAACTACGCAGCGGGAAAATGTTTTAGGAATATTAGTAAGCAGAACAGTAGAGGGAAAGTGGTGGGTCGAGAGCTCGTCTCCCGGAGGGTGAAATGCGGGAGATTAATTTACGGTGAAAGATAAGGAAGAACAGCGAGGTCCTCCTCTCATCCGACAGGATTCGATTGTGTCTCACGGGGCAATAAATGTATTTCAAGCCGCTCATGCCGACCATCTCATCCGTTGTAAAATATATCCATTGTTGTTGTTGCAATTAGTCATGCGGCGACGACCGCGTCTCGCAAAGAACCAAATAATATATGTTCCCGATATAAGCAGAGGACGTTTATTTTTAGTCATTTCCAGCGAAAAGATGCAATGGCGTAAGGGAATGGCGGCGAAGTAGAGCGCGAATAAGAGACAAAGAATTTCATTCAACGTTCTACGAGGATCCGGCGCGGATCCTCGCGGCCAAATGATGCAAAAACATTTAATCGTGAATCTCTTTACATAAGTCTTTACCAAATGTAAATAATTAATGCAACTGCGGACACTTTAGTTATTTTGTATTTATCAATCATTAGAGTAACCAAAGAGTTTAATCTTCCGGAGCTGATGCCAAGATCGTGTCTGTGACACGATTACTGACGCTGGGTCCGTAAGATTTAATTTATGTTAATTAAAAGACACAAAAAAGGCAGAAGATTATATTAATTAATTTTAAGGAACCAAAATGATACAACTCTCATATTAAAAAGAATAAATATTATAATATATTTTAATAAGAATAGTTCAAATTTGCAGATGTAACGTAAAAAAAAATTAAATTGTTTGATATTTTGGATAAGAAAATTTATGATTGAGTGGATCCAATATCTTCAATCTATCTACCGCCAACTTTAGAGCATTACAACATAGTATGGTTATTAATTAAATATCAATAAAAATTACAGCATAATACGATCTAATACGTTATCTTTGGATCGAGGACAATCTTCGAAAGAAACGAGATCAGCTGTACCAGTTGGCGAACGATACCCGGAAGATACGACTATGTGAAGATAGGAGTGCGATCTGCTCCAATTTATCACTAATGCACTGTAACGCCCACTGCAAGCGTGGTAGGGATACTGTAGCATCGTGCACGCTGGTACGAGCTTGTCTCTCTTGCGTCCCAAAAATCGAAAATAGCGTCTGTGCCGAGGCTGTTTGCGCTAGGCTGACCGACACACAGTTCTTAGCTTGTCAATCGTTTAATTAAGAACCCGATGACGCGAGCATCGCTATCTGCCGCATCGTGGCAAATGTTTCGTATATGCAAATATCTAGTGATAGCTGCGAACGTCAATTGAATAAAAAAAATCAGATAGTTTACTTGATTCAATCTTAGCGAGTTAAATCAGTGAATAACATGGAAGACTCAGCTTACTCCAAGACTTGTTCGTATTTAGACAAACTCACAATCAAAACAATGACGCTATTTAGTTACGTAATCATTATCATATCGCCGTGAAAGTCTTTATAAAAAATAAATCCATAACGCGATGTAGCGTGATGCAATTCATTACATTATACATATCGCTTTTGTGTCACATTCAGATAAAATATCGATGCTCGTTACGAGTTATTTTGCATATGACGCAGCCAGGCATAATAAGTGGCGCATTAATTGCTTCCGTGACGTATTCGCAATGCGCGTCGTGATATCAAGGATAACGTGTAAATTGCGTTCGCGACTGGTTCGTATCTCTCGCTATCAATAGTGGCTGAGCATTCCAGGAATAGGTTGTCACGAACAGTGCCAATGCAGCTACTAACCTATAACTTATTTCACGTGTCGTTTGACGTGATGCATTCGATCCAATAATATCTAGCAACATCAAGAAACGCGTCGCGTCGGCGACGGCGACGGAATTCATAATCGCTGCATCAGGCCGGCGTGTTTAATGCCGCGATTTTCCCCGAAGCAACGACGTCGTTGAGATTAATCGATCTTTCGGATCTTGCACCCTCGGCTTCCTCCACTTGGTAAATGCGCAGCCAAATTTACGGCGCGGCGAGTTCATTGCGCTTAACCGGGGCGGTACCTGAAGTCTGCGATGCCAATGACGAAGGAAATGGTACACTGCGGCTGGCAGTTGTGAATCGTATCTGGATTCTACGTATCCGTTAGAGCATTCTGAATTGTACGCGAAAATTAAAAAAAAAATGCAAATATCACAATTTATTATTCATATTCATATTCGCCGTTCACTCAAATGTGACATATTAAAATTGTTGAAATTGTTTTACACGTATACGAAACAGCGATATAACGCTCAATAAAGATGTTAAAAAGTCGTTTCCTTCGGGATCGCCTTTGTCGCGAGAAAAAGTTGGCGCTTACACGAATATCATTGCTATCGGGCTCTTGCCGCGAGTTCATGTTTATACAGTTCTCTTGTGACAATGCGAATGTAACTGGGCTACTTCCATCTTCTGTCGGATATGTTTGCCACGCTCTCTGAAGCCGACTGCTGAAACAACAAAGTGAAGAACAGTAGCCACATTAGCTCGCAGCCTCGATTTCTGTCACTGCCTTGCAATACGGCATGATACGCACGTATACTCGTGTATCTATTTAAAAGATAACAAATGGCACAACATATGCAAACATGAAAATATTTAATACGACTGATACGCTACATCTGTCTTCACGATACGATTCTCCTGTTTCTTTCAGCTGAGCTAACGTTATCTCTGTAGCCATATATTTTCTTATCCTTGAAATACTTTTCATTATCGCGATAAAATATTAACGTTTTCTCTAGATGTTCATAATTCATTTTAAACTAACGTTGAGCGAGCGTTAAAATGATTTTACATTTAAAATAATAAAATTCTACAAAGAATAACATACAAATTGGCTGTTAAATTTTTTATGACTTACAAGATTGTTGAATTATACTTGCTCTTTATATGGACGATCTCAGTTTGTGAAATCTATCATAAAAAGATGATTCATATTGTGTCCGAAGCAAAGCAAACCCAACTCGTGACGGAAGCCTCGGTTTATTCGCTCGAGGTAGCCAAATGTCGCATCGAATTTTCCTCAAGATGTCCTTATGCTTTGTCTCGCGTTTCCCTGCGGCTCTTATTTCGCCCTTCATCTTTCTCCTATCGTCGTCGATACGGTTCAGTTGTTGGCACGACAAAACTCAGCTGGTATTTCGATCGGATCACGGATGCGCGAGTCGACATACTGAAGATACAACGCTTTAAGTTAAACTCTCACGGACGATGTTTACGTATATCGGCCATACGTTTTGCGGCGCGCTTTATTTGCCCGCCCCCGTTGTTATCAGTCGTATTATGTCTACGGCGAAACACGTTCATCGTACACCGTTAGACGGAGAACGATGCATAGAGGTAAAGAAAGCCAGGAGAAACAAGGGAGATCGACGAAGAGGAGATGAAGGTTTCTACATGTCGTGCCGCTACTATCGTCGCTCGGAACGGTCTTAACGTCATGTCTTCCGTAACGACACGTCCGTCATCCGACGAATGTTACCACCCAGAAGGTGGGTAGGACTGCAACGAGGGTGATATTTTGATTCCGTTGCAAGTTGTTGAAATATATTACCAGCTGCGCAGTTGACGTGTACATTTTTCTATTAATGTGTTGCGACACGAGCGTAGACGGACTCTACATTTACACCAGCTCGAGTTTTAGAAGATATTTTAATGGAAACAATAAAAAATTCATTAATTATTTATCTTTGGTAAAAAAAAATCACAGGAGTTCAAAAAGTGTCTTGAATTCTCTCTGATATATGTACACATATATTTCTCCACATATAGAAATTAATGCTTACGTAATGAGTATTATATATTGAATAATCAAATAGTATGGCAGTTTGAGATGGATTTTCCGCAAGTAAAAAAAGATTTGCATATCGCAAAGCCGATTAATCCGACACGTCAAGATAAACCTGGCCAAAGCAACTTTTATCATCATATTGAACGTATGCCAGCGAGAAAACAAGCAAGAAGATCAAGCCGCGGGATCGGTTCGCTATATTTAAGCTATTTGTTGCAGTGTCCAAATTGTTTCGATCGATGGACGCGAGCATCGCTTCGTCGTGACACAGGTGCCATGGCCAGAGACGGTGGATCAATATCCAATTACAACAGGAGGCGGACCTTTAGTAGCCGATACGTTACCGTGGGTGTAGAAAACGATAGAGCCGCCTCTGGCGATTCGACAGCGCCGATGCGAAGCGTAACGAGATGCAATGTGCAACGACGCGAATTGCTTTATTCGCAATACTAAGTGTGCCGTCATAACTTACCCTCCATAGGACGCCCCGTTTATGCGAAAGCTCTTATTTATCGGCGAAGACGCATAGCTCGGTTACGGTTGAGATGGTGACGATGCCGTGTCGACTTGCAACGAGTGCAACGAGCCCGACGACGAGCATCAAGAATCATGCAAAATGATATTCTTAGATATTCTTAGGCAGAGTAAACTCGAAATTTACAGAGAAAAGCGCGATTGATTCATCTGTTAAAATGTCTGATTAATAAAGTGTATCAATCGTGTGACACTAAGCAATGATATATAATCCAAAAGTTATAATGTACCTAAACATATCCGGAAAATATTGTAATATATGTACGATCATGTTGTACTTGTGATACCTCAAATGAGCGATGTGCTAAGTCTATTTAAATCAATGACGCCGTCTTAATTATCTAATTTCATTTTATCGCCATTTATATTCGCGATAAAGATATCTTTTACGATACGAGTTTGTCTTCTGATAAGACCTCGTCTGTCTAATTGAACATGCAACGATTATATCTCATTGTGCTTAATTTTATTGGCATTCTTTTAAGCGCGAGCTATTACGTCTATCATAATCGTTGCGTTAACAGTTCATTTCCTACGAGAGTTTCGCGAGTAACGCTCACTCGAGAAGACCAGTTAACGCACACACTGGGGATACCTAGGAAGGTCTGATCTATTCGGACGTTTACGACCACTGCGAAATCCACTGGGCAATTACTCCACAGATTCTCCAGTGGCAATCTCGTACAGTGGTAAATTCAAAAGTGACGATTTCTATCTGATGGGAATGACAATACTCTGTTGACTCGTTTTATCTTTAACGATCTATCTACGAATGATCACTCGGGCGATATGAAATGTATCGAATACTATTTCGCAAATGCACGAAAGCGAACTGATTCTCGAATCGAAATTACCACTTTCGCGTATATTGTAATGTAACATAATACATAAATCATATATATATATATATATATAAAATTTTGAAAACTGCCTAGATAAGCACGCGTGTTCAAATCAGAATAAGGCGTTTTAAAACATCTTAAAGATACTTTATTCGTTTGAATTTATAAAATAATTATAAATATAATATCAAGTGCACATAATTATTGTTTTCTAACTTTTATCTCTATCCTCCTTTCTCCTCTTTTGAATTTTGAACGTATAACAATTATAATTAAACAAACAAGCAGATCAACAGGTCCACGCATCGCAATTTTCAGCGTCGCCGGCGGCGGCTTCGACATTACTTCGTAAACACCGCGAATTCAGGCATTCAGAAGCGTGACGGAGTAAACGATGATCGCGCGCAGACATGCACAAAAAGAAAATAGACCGCGCATCCGAGTTTCCGGCGATCAATTAACCAAAACGCGTCGCTTTTCGAAACCTCGGGCCAATTGCGGGTGAAATGCTCACACAAAGAGATTCACATCGGGCGCCTGCCGAAAAGAATTGTGATGCCGACCTTGACGCGTACAAATGCGCCGATGAATAACCGAGTCATTTTATTTAGAGAACCGATCCGTCTTTCCACGATGCAGAAAGCAAGGGAGCAAGGAAAAGACGCGACAAGGAGAAATAGAGAGAGAGAGAGAGAGAGAGAGAGAGAAAGAGAGAGAGAGAGGGAGAGAGAGATATGAAGAAGCGAATCGTGAGACAGAAGGGAAGAGAAAAGAACGAAGAAGTGCTGCATCGTGCAGACTGCACCGTTTCTCCAGGAATAGCCGCATAAGTCACTGAGTGTGGTTTTTCGCTTCTTCAGGATCTCCGCCAAGACGGCGATAATCTCGAAGCGTGTCTCGCTCGGTCGATGCTGGAATATGCGACCAATTAATGGCTGCCTCTCTTTGATTCTCAACATAAGGATTGATGTGGTCGCGCTTGACATTAGCCGGATAAATTTCACGGTACGATTTTTTTGGCCGAAGTCAAGGAGTTACTTCGGTCGCACCGAAGAGTTCTTATTTATTCAAGAATGGGGCTTGGATGTTCCTTTTCGCAAAAGGAAAATTCATACGGTTGCCTCCTCTGCTTATGTCGAACAACGTGGCCTTTGCCAAGTTTTTAGTACTATTTTTTACTTGCTATTTTTTACTTGCTGAAGAAGATATGCGAGGAGGAAGCGTCCTCGATTCGTCGAAAAGATTCACGGCTGCCGATCTTTTACGAGACGATCTTTGAGATGTAGGTGACAGGTATGTCCGCATTTTCGGAAATTACGAACATGCCTGGTGTGATTTAAAGCGCATTTACGAGGGAAATAATGTCTGTGTGGGCGGGAAACGTATTTATTGTTTCGATGAAGTAACCCGGCACCATCTTTTTGTTTCTTGCACGAGTCGACGAAATTCTGGTCTCTTTGTCGTGCGCTTTATTCCCGATATTTATTCCTCACGTTGATGAGTTAACGTGAAACGAGATGAATAAGGTCATTCACAAAGAGATAAGAGACAATGATTTCCCCATCAAAGTGATTTGTTAACGCTTTTAGTCAACAATTCAATTTTTACATTTACTACACTTTTCTGCACATCGAGTAATATATACGATATATGTGCATCTTAAGTATTGTTGCAGCTTTTCTTTCGCATGATTTTCAAATATTTAGATTAATTTATTTAGTAACCAAACAACTTTATTCATCATTTTGTTAATGCTTTGGCGCATTATTTACGCGACATGCTACTTTCTTCTTATATAAATCAAAACATTTTGAACTTTTGCTGATATTAATATAGTTTTACGAATGTTAAGTGGCCCCTAGACGATCAATATTATTGCACAATATTATTGTCTGGAGACTATATAGCCTCCAAACTATTTGTTTTGAGTTATTTAAAGGGAACATCAATAATATTATACAAAATATAATTGTATAATAATATCGAGTATCTAGGGATTGCTTTATCTTTACACATACACACAAAGGATATGTAATGTATGTATCTATAACTCAAACGTAGAGGAACGTAACTTATGAATATTGTCATTTAGACGTCCAACGGCGGTTCAAACGCTTTCTAGTCTTTGAATGTCAGTGCCCAGCGGTCGCACAGTCTTCATACAGAGGCAGCTGATATATGTTTCTGTAGTGCAATTTCGAGCGACGCGCGTCACTCACGGTATGATCGGTTCATCAGTCGGGCGGGCCACCTGTCCGGCGAAAGATGCGGCGTTAACAGTTAACGGCGGCATAATTACTCGGGAGGATCCCGCGGTTACAAATAAACAAGCCTAATTGACTCTGAAATAAACCACTGTCGCGGCATAGCCGGTGCAATGGACTGGCTCTGTCGCGTTACGAGTTCAAGTGAGACAGCATGATGCGAACGAGGGGAACAGGTTGGGTGACTGGGGGGGGGGGGGGGGGAGAGATCAGTTATGGAACATAGAGGACAGTATGAGTCTGTTCGCGCTATATGCACGCATACCAAAGGTTTTGACTTATGCCAAAACGAACTGTCTTTGTGTCTGGGACTTGGCCCTCCCCGTCTACCCTTCTCGCCACCACCCGCCTTCACATGCTCGCCGAGTCGCGGGACTAACCAGGATTATTTTCACGACATACCACCGTCTTAATATAGACTTGCGAATGGTATCGAGTTCGGTCTGAACGTCCACCCGTTCTGTCTTCCTCTCTCTTTATATGTCTTCTCTCTCGCTCTCCCGCCTCGCACTGGCACCCCGCTTTCGCGATCGACTGATTTTCTGGCATCGCGAGTTCGATGATACCGACTACCAGAGGTAAACGGCCCGTAAAAGCAATTTTGGCGGTCGTTGATGCTTCTACGCTTCGAGGCAAATTTCTTTTTCGCATAGATTTATGACTCCCGATTGTTATTCGTAGTTATTCGATTACGATGAATCGATTGTTACAAACTGTTTCGGTATCGTAACCGTATTTTCAATTATCTCAACATATAAAAATTATTTTTACATATAATATCTTCAAATTTATTTTAAAATACAGAAGATATTTTTTAATAATTCGTGTATCATTCATTTAATCCATAACGGCAGCACATTTTCTATGCTAAAGGAACACATTAAATGTATTGGGTTCTTGGAATCTACTATTAGTGGATTCATTATTAGTGAATTCATTAGTAGTGGATTCCACTATTTGTAGTCCACTGATATTTGTTATTAGTTTTGTTTTTTAAAGAATTTTTCAAATTCAAAATTGTGAAAAATAAATTTGTGAATCTAAAATTATTTCAAATCATTACTATTTAAAAATTGAGAAAAGTCTCAGAGTCACACATATCTATATGATGACATATCTAATCTATCAATTTCCATCAGTGTAAATTAATTTTAATCTCGGTTCTCTCTCAATTCACTCCTCAGATTTTTCTAATTTTTAAAATTGGAAATAACTGAAGAGTAAGTTGAATAGAAATTAAAAGTAATCTACATTAGTGGAAATAGGCATTAATGATTCTGCAATTTTTCTGGTAGATATTTACTGTGCTTTTGAAACATAATTTAGAAGCAGCGAAATATTTCGAAAGATTTTAATTCTGAGAATTAGAGTGCCGATGGCGATAACTGCGGAAACAGAACGAGTATATACTTCAAATCGACATGATGATTCACTGCGCCATTAATCTATTTCCACGTACTGCGGCATCGATGCCGATTTCCATGAAGTGCCTTTTGATCTGCCAAGATGAATCGGCAGCACAGTCTCGGTCGTACGCAGCGTGACCGTGGGACTTCAGTAAATAGGGAAAACTTCTGAAGAGGTCGATGTCGTTTACGTCGGGATCGTAAATGTCATTTCGATCGCTCGCTTTTCGCTTACAATGCGAATCAAAGAGGCCACAGTAGGCGCTTTCGCAAACGAATCAAACGTTTTCTCGATTTACCGCGTTAACATATCGGGACAATTCAGGATTCAGCTACTTACAAATATTTTTATTTTTGTTTTTATAAACGCGAATATAACACTTCAATGCGTTCCGATGTTTCTTTCCCTTAGTAAGATTTAGAACAAATAAAAATTTAAAATATTCCTTTTTAAATAAAACTCTATCCTATTGATGATGACAAGTGTGAAATTCTCACAACAAGGAAAAAGAACACGTATAAACTCGCGTCGGTTATTGCACACGGTGTATGCAGTGGGGTCTGCATGCTTGTTACGGAAAATTCTCTGAGTGATTCGAATACTAAATAGATTACTGCGATATATAAATAGATTCGCCGGAGGTTCGTTACATTGTTTCATCGCTCTAGTAAGCTACACACTTCTTTTGTCACGCGCAGTTACGTAGCAGTAGTTATTGCGTACAGTTTTTCAAGCGCACGAAAAAGCCCATAATTATATAAAAGATCTATAATTAAGTAAATTGTGTGGAGGGTTAGCATTGAAATGGAGTCATTTATGGAAAGAGTCTGCGATGATCGCGTGACTGCGCAACGAATACAGAAATTTATGTGTTATGTTATGATCGATACAGCTAGTAACGGATGTAGTGCTAAGAAAATCACCGACACCGCTAGTTTATCTTACATTGCAAAATATTATTTCGCAACTGTATGAATATTACTGCGCCTTTAGATAAGTATATTATAATTAACAATATTGTCATTCACTTTCGTTAACCATTTATTATATCATATATAAATCTTATTTAAATTAAATTAATTAAATGAAAGTATATATGTGGACAGTATTTAAAATGATTCAAGAATTTTCTGAATTTTTTCGATTCGAAATGTGTGTAGAATTTAAAGTGCGCAAATTCATCACTTCATTCAGTTGTTAATAATATGGTTTTATTCTGAAAAAAGGATATCTTAATATATTGTGTCCATATAAAGACGCATGTACTTTACGTGCAATGCAGCGCTATAAATTGGCATAACAGCCTAACTGTATAAACAACGCACAAATCCTGCGTGAAATATGAGAGTGATTAGTCGCGTCCATCGTCGCCATGTATCCTTAGAGTTTCTTTTTCTCAGAGTTCATCCCCAAAATTAGAGCCTACATCCTGCACAAGTCGGCGCAATATTGCACAGGCACGCAGAATTTACGGGCACGTTTACGTGCTACTAACCGAAATCGTCTTGAGCATCCCGATAGCTCTTTGGAGACGAACGAGCATCATCGTTTTTCTTATAGTCGAGCCGCGCACCAGTACAACCGCAAAAAAAATTGGATCTTAAAATGCCAAAAATAATTTCTACCGCGGATTCACCGACGTGCATGTGAGACATGATTAAGAATTTGTTGCAAGAAATGTCGCATAAAATCAGAAATTTAAAGAAAACGGTTTTGCACGTAAGAAGCCTTCTGCAAGAATAGATAATCCACTAATATAACAGTTTAATAGTGAGACATGAAGTAATTGTTTTCGAATAGTTTTTTCTTTTTCGAGTACTGGCGAGTAATGATTCTCAAAAGCATATTCGACTATTATACTTTGATGTTACACAACTTTGAAAGTCTTTCAATGATTTTATTTTTCAAGTTAATGCAGCCGATTTTGAGTTTAGTTTTGAAACAAAGTTTTGAAGTACCATACATTTGCTTAAATACACGTTCGAGTGCACTTCTTCCTCTTTTCAAGCTCAAAGACCTGTTATTACTCGCGTCATGAAAAAGCATAGAGACGTAAACGAGATTTGCTCTGTCGCACATCCAAGCATCGGTCCTCCATGAGCCAAAAATAAACGTTTTCTCCGCTCTCATGCATACGCGTGTACAATTGAAAATTTGCTGTTTGTCGCCGGCCGGTGTTGCATTAATCCAGGAAGAAGCCAGCCATCGCAACGCTGAATAGTCGGCGAAAGATGCCAAGAGAGAATAAGAGAGAAGGCAAGATCGGGGGAGGAAAGGAAAGGGACGGTTCGCCACGCTACCAGCGCCACTAAATTAGCTTAATGTGATGCATTTGATTAGATCGCTGGTGAGGTTGTACGAGAAGGTGGCGGGAGTGGGTGAGCGGGGGCGGAAAGAGCTTTGCTCTTTCGAGTTGCGCGGGGTGGCCAGCCTCGTTTCATGGAATTGATTAGATTCAGTTATTAATATTCCTCTATCCCTCACTTCATTTCCGGCCCCGATTAACTCGACGCTAACAGCGTGACGACGAGCAGAGACCACAGTATAGAAGTGAACACTACTCCCGCCTCTTCTTCCCCTACTCTCTCACGCTACCTTCGTCTGAGTTCATCGTCTCTCATTCGCGCGGGACCAAATACTTCACAAAAAGTAAATCAGGAAACATTAGATTCTTCGATTAATATCATTAATTTAAAGTCGATTTTTCCTGTGCAGAGTATCGATCACGTGAAGCGTAACACACACAACGTTCGTTTAAAAACTTTTATTATATTGGTACTAAAAGTATTAATATTTCTTACTTACGATCAAGCGAATAATTACTATGAAAATAAAGAAAGTGATGAAAAATGAAATATTACATCAGTATAAAGAACATAATTATTGGAAAATCAAAAAAATTCAGAATCCTATCTTTTACACGAGAAATATAACATTAATCTAGGAAATAGAAATGGAATTAATAATGATCATTTGATACTTCTAGTGTTAAACGAATATGCAAAGAAGGCTCGTTAACGTATCCGTCAAAGTAATTTGAGAAACAATAAATTTCATGCAAACGTGATCGTGCGAACTCACGCGAACAGGATTAATCTCATTAGCACATTGTAAGATCGATGTATATTTTCTATCGGTTATCTTCTGAAGCGAATCGATGATACTCAAAGTAGTTCACTGCACACGGCGAGCCGCTACATTACATATACATGGGCATGCACGCGCTACAAGCAAAGCATGAAGCCTGTTCACGCATTTACCGAAGCAAGAAAATGATCCCAAGATCAGCTAGGCAGCCAAGGAAAACATCGAAAACCACGGTCGACTAGAAGATCTGGAGATCGCGTAAGGATAAGATCATCGTTTCACTTCTCCATTTCAATATGATAGTCAATAAACACTGGAAGAACTTCGCGGCACGTGCAGCATGCCGTGACGTGCCAAAAGTCAAAAGCCACGCATCACATGGAAACAATTTTCCACTATTACGTTTGTACCATACTGTTCGCGCATCATACAGAGCTAAGCGAGTGTGGAAATTGCATTTCTTGATGACGCGTGTAGTCAATTAGGTCGAGAGCATGCAGTGCAAGAATCTCTATTTCAGATACAAATTTAAGTTATTTTTATTGCTCTAGATGACGCTCTCGATTAAAATAATCTTATCTTTTTGATAAATATATTTAGTAATTTTACCTCCTGATGTTACCTCCTATTCTGTTGTATAAATAAAAAAAAAATTCCTTTTTCTACTGAAAAATATATTTTTCATAGACAGATGTATAATAGCTATCCAAGCAGACGTAGATCATCATGACATCAAAATGACGTCAAAATGTTTTCCAAATGATTATTAAAAGTCAATTAGTTACGATTCATTTTAATGTCATTTAAACGTTATCGTGACTGTTGTTCTTAAGATTTTATAAATTTATATTTGTATCGGAAACGTCAAATATATCGTTGGCGCGGAATTTACAAAACGTAGAAATTGGCGACTCGATTTATCTGCGATCGTGGGTCTTGCCCAGGCATGGTCAAAGCAATTGCATGTTTACACGCGTTTATGCGCGCGCAAAGTAAACGGCGCCTATTCCACCGTCGTACGCTGTGCCGCGGAATATGAGAAGCCGCCAGCGGATCGTGGAGATGTAGCCAAAGCAAACAAAGTACCGACTAAACAGCGCGACCATACAGACAAGACTCGACACTTAACGATGTATTACAGTAATTGTTTCATTACTGGAACACCGATGTGCTGACGAGGGCCTATTATTAGTGCCATTATCACACGCCTAGATTCCCAATTGACTTCGCGAGGTCCTTAGGTTTTAATAATTTAACATCGCGGTGGGAAACAATGTCACTTTTACAAGCTATGATACTTCAAGAGCAATAATATACTATCTAAACTCTTTTTACGATTTAAATTACACCTATTCCTCTGTTAATTCGCTTCTTTGTAACCGTCGCCCCAGCGACTGAATTTATTAGCTGTTATCGGTCTCCTCTCTCAATCGATTATTATTATTATTAACCACTTAGAAAACGCTTCGCGTTTAAGAGCCCCAATTTCCGTTAACCACTTGTCCCCCGCAGTTTCGCGTAAGGACGCCGCCAAAGTGAAGCGCACACTTGCGACCATTATAGATGCGAACGTTGTAGCGGCGTGTTTGTACGCGTGGTAAACGGGCCTCTTCACGCCCGGAGGCGAGCGAGGAGACGTCGCTCGAAGATCACGGGTAAGTAGCCAAAGCAAACGTACGTACGGCCCGGCTGGTTCGTCGGCAAAGGCCGCAGAAAGAGATCACAGACTGACAAAAAAGCTCTCATATAACCAGCGAAAGAGAGGCCTCGTCGTGTAATAGTAAAACGCGTGTATCGCACATGCCGTTGACCGTTGCCACCGAGAGAGTTTGCATCTTTCTCTCTTTCTTTCTCCCTCTTCCTATCCTCATAATCTCTTTCCATCAGTCTGCACTCATATGTGTTTGTCCGCCTCCCTTTTTAGCGTCTCTTCGACGTTTTATCTTCTTCTTCGGTCTCTTTACTCATTTCCTTCCTCTCAACCTCCCTGCGAACCGACCGAGCGACGATTCAATCCGTCGCCGATTGTAAAAATAAACGGATTCTCATGCTCCTTTCTTTATACCGTGTCTCTGCTTCGATCTCAGAAGAGGGCCAAGTCAATGCGCCGCTGCAACGCAGCGACTTCCTTCTATTTCCGTACTCACGAAAACTGGCGTCTGTGTTTTTGACCCTTGCTGGGCGATGCTCGTCGATACACGTTTCGTCTATTTGTCGCCGCATGATCTGTGGGGCTTGTCTAGTTCAGAGATTTCTCTTAACTCGAAACGTCAAACGATTCTCTCAGAAAATTTTTATTAGCAGTTTTGATTAAATTCGTACTCTTTGTAAATTTTTTAAATTTTTATTTTATGAAAAATCTACATTTTTATTTTTACAATAGTTTATATTATGAAAAAAATTTTGCAATTCATCTTTTAAAAAATTTTTTGCAAACTAAAGTTGTTATTTATATGTTATATTTAAATTAGCATCATCTTAATAACAAGTAATAAATGCATATAGTTATTTATTGCATCTCTCGATTATGTTTATTATAATCTATTATAATCAATGTATCAATCGTGAAATCGCGGTCTTATATTATAGTTCGTTTGTTTAGTTCGTGCACAGTCTATTTATAGTTCAATTTGTGGCTTAGGACCCTCGTTAAGGGTCGCGAGTATATTTATTTGATCGCACCGAGTTCAGAACTCTCGAAATCCATTCGGTCTGTCTTCGACATGGTGGTCGAACGAAAAGAATTTTTATGAGGGCGTTAAACAAGCGGCGAATCTCTAAAGTTTTGTTTCCCAAGCACGATCAGTTTATCGTTCAACGAACGATCGAAAAGTTCATGTTATTGTCTATATTTTCTTTCCTTGTTCTGTTTATAAAAAGTTATAAAAAGTCATTGAACTATCTGTTTCGTATAAATTCAAACCAAAAAGCATCTTTGTACATTGATTTTTTAAATCTTGCGTATAAAACTACGAATTATAGAAATTTTATTTATATAAACTTTGCTTAAGAATTAATCTATAGTGTTTGTCAATCTATCGCTATTTAAAAAATAATATTTTTACATAATGTAAAAATAAAAAACTTGATATATTATTAATTAACTTGGATTATTTGTTAATTAGAAAATTGCTATAACATTTTCATATTAAAATTTTCGATTCTGATTGATCTTTACGTTATTAAAATATTATGACTATAGAGCACCTCGTGTAAAAGAGATAAACGGCTGGTCATAGTTAATGTAATTTATTGGTAATTGAAACCACACCAGTCGTCGCATATTGCATAGCCAATAGATGGATTAAGGCGCGGTTAATAATCATCCACGTTTACCGTGAAATTGGGAGTCTAATTGATTACCTTGCGATAATTGCTCTAGTGAGAAAAATAAAATGACTCATCAATAGTATAGGACTAAATAACTTCGCTCGCACGATGTCCACGATGATTGCACGCATTAACGATATTGAAATTGTCACTCTTTAAGCGGGATAAAATTTGCATATAACAGCTATGAACGCAGCTATGTCATTCATTAACGATGAGTCAGAATGTAATTCTTCAGTAGATCAAGTTATCATTGCGCTACCATTACAATGCGTGCTAATAGTTTGTTTTAGTCAATATATACTAAAAATAAGGCGTTGGCTTTTGTCTGAAATTGAATTTCTATGATACTGTTCGTACACGATCTATAAATTGAATTTTTAACAAACAACTACTTTCAGATATCTTCATATTTGACGACCCTTCTGCTTCTGTGATTACATGTCAGTCCGACATAATATGTCAACCAAATGTGAATGAAACTGGCATTAATTACCTTAGACAACTCTAGCGATTACAAGGTCGCGTTTACTCATTGCACTTGGCAAATATTAATATCAGAACTGCATGCACGAGCGTATTTCATGTTAGACAAAACGTTAATAGTAGTAATGCGCTACGAATGACGAAAGAGTTATTCATTAAGTTAATTACTCTTAATTAATCAATTCTTAATTTGAGTGGATTGTAAAGTTTTGCCTAACGAGAAAGCGCCCAACGATTATAATAACTCAACAGAGGTCGTATAGAATTATATGCTCTTTTTTCATTTGCTTATTCTTTATCTCGAAAATAACATTATATATTAATATGAAAATAACATTATACATTAATATGAAAAAAAATTCTACAGCATTATATTTGCTATGATAGAAAAATGTATCAAGACAACGCGTTATTCATACAAAGTAAAATAAAAACTAAATCAACTAAATAAAATATGAATAAAGACCCTCTATTATAAGCGTTGCTAAAGATCTACAAAAATAAAACACTCTCGAATGTTACCATAAGTCTACTTATTAAAATGGTTTTCAATGATATCTTTGGCAAGGATATCAGCCGTAAAGACGAGATAAAATGTGACGCGATTAAGCTTGAAAAGCAATCTGGGTTTCTCGATGGTCTCTTTGGCATCCGCGACGGTATTCGCCTATTCGTATCGCCGTAATATTGTACAAAGTAAAAAAGTCCACACGTACACAACGGTAACCACTAATCCGATTTTCGCGACAGGTCGATCTCACGCCTGGTTTGATGGCGTTTGAACGGTAACGCGTCGGCTGCGTACGTATTCGACTCGAAGCAGTATAAATCAAGAGTTTATGGTTACGAGAGAGAAGTCAAAGGAGGCTTTGGTCGTCGCTTCGACCGTCACACATTTTACCGAAATCGTCGCAGCGCATAGTACCAGACGATATATGTATAACGGGCATACCATCCGTAAGACTCGTTTACACGTACACGCGGGAAATGCTCTCTGTCAGTGAATCATCATTAATATATTATAATATATATATATATACACGTGTGCGTATACGCGATAAGTAAGATATGTAATATGTTCGATGCAAAATTACTGATCCAAACTTTTCTATTATTCTACCGCTCTCAATTACTTAACTTAATTATGACGTGCGAAATTTTTTCTTTCTTTAATATAATGATATTATATTGAAAATAAATATAAAAAAGACAAAAATTAATAAAATAAAATATATTAATAATATGTAAATATAATATATTAATAAAAGATAAAAAATATATATTAATAAAATATAAATATTTATTATACGTTGGAGTTATAAAGTACGCTTCATTTATGAAATTAGCTCGAGAGATTCTTAGAAATAAACTTCTCAAATGAAAAAGGAGGATTAAAAATATTTTCGTGATATTCTTATACAAAGTTTTGAGTAAGATATAATAGTAACAAAGAAATATGCAAACGGTACGTGTATATAACATATTCTTACGATTGGACAGCATAGAGAAAACTCGGTAGATTCTACACACGCCGTGTACTTTCTTGCCTTGTTGTTGCGTCCGAAACGCCAGTTAATATTGTTGAATTGTCGACGAATAAAGCGCGGACCTGGTGGAATTTCAAATTCTTGGCCGTAATACGATCAATCTTCGGCTGCTCGTTATCCGTCGAGTTCTCTACGCCGCTCAAATTACTCGGCTTTAAGTGTCGCTACTCGTGGTTTGCCCGTTACGAATGCCAAAAACGACTGCGCCCAATACGACAGTTATTGACAGAATATATAGACGGCGCAATAAAAAGCAGTATAAATATGTTATTACAGAAATAGTAAGTGATTACTATAACAATAGATATACGTGCGGAGTACAAAATATATAAAATAACTCTGTGGAGTGTGGATACTTAAATTCCGAAGATTCTGACTAGAGCATTTAAAATAAGAATATATTTTCTAGAAAAATTTAACTCATTTTTTTTCTGAAATAACACTTTACAGAATAATTGAAACTAAAATAGCAAAATTATTTTTTACAAATAAATTATTGTTGATTTTTTTAAATCAAAATCTATCTATAAGCGAATCTAACATAAATCAGAATTACTACAAATAAGATATATTTTTCAACAAACAAAGTCGTATCAAATAAACCTCTCGATGTCACAAACTGCAGCGATCGTCACAGTTCAGCCACGTCGCAGAATTTAGAATCCGTGACCGCCGATTAATCTCTGAGCGGTCGTTATCCGTCAGGTTCTCCACGCTAGTCGCGCTTAGAGTTTAAGTGCTGGGCTTGGTAGATGGTCAGTGATGGTTTCCGGAAGTGTTTTCTGTGCTATTACGACGCGTGATATGAATCGATCGGATACAGCGAGATGGAACTCTGCACGCACGCCAATTCGCATAGACAATGAAAGCAAAGACATGATTATGAAGCTGGGTAAAATTAGAGCGCACCAAGAGGACGCGGAATGAAATTTGATATAACACTTCTGTGCTTTGCGACTGTTTCGCGAAGGCGATGCTAAATTTGAGTGCGAAAATGAAGTTTCTTAATGTAACACATTATATAATTATTAACATCAAAAATATTAATCAGTAGATCACAAAGAGATTCAATAGAATAAAGAAAAATATTGAATATTTTTAGATATTTACCTCAAGATATTTATTACCTAAAGAATATAAAAAATAATAATCTGAGGTTTTTCATCTCAATGTGATTTCCTGTGATATCACAACGGTAGACTTTTTTTTAATAAGCACGATTTATGTAATGATATAGCGCAGATTAATGCAATTAGAATTTGCTGTCGAATTTTATAGCAATTCGCATAGTTTATTTCTTCGACGTTGTGACAATGAGTTGGGCAAGAGTAAAGTGGGAGGACTAACTACTTGCTAAGTTCTTGAGATTCTCTCCTCGAAGAGATCGGTAGGGAGGAAGGGTTACGATCTCGTTGATTGCTGTAGTTCGACTATGATCGTATCGAAAATTGTAATCGCCTGGGGAACAATTAAAAGAAGAAAAAATCTGCTGGCAATGAAACGTTGTAATAAACTTGTGCAACTCATAAGTTAACGTGCGCTGGTTTATCATTTTATCATGTTTTTTGAATATTAAATTATGAGACTTGTGTAAATATCACTTGAAATTATTTTTTAACGCAAGTTAGTTTAAAATTAATGATTGCATAGTAGTTTTTAATGCTTTTTTACAAAGCATCTCTGATTCGACAATTTAAAATTGATCAAAACATATGAACATTGATATAATCCGTCGTTTTAAAGGGAATTTACGTGTACCTGTCACTATTTCTGCGCACTTTGAAATGAATGTATCGTGTATAACAGTTGATATATTTGTATGTATCTGGAGTTTTCAAGTCATTTATTTCTATTTTTCTGACATTCCTCTTTGGGAAAGTGAAGATATTTAACAGCCATCGCAATTTGGACAAATGCTATAACATAAAATTGTAAAATTTCTATCGAGTATTATACGCGATTTCACGTTTAAAATATTTAATACTTTTCTCCAATCGCAATTTATTTCCTCCGATGAATAATCGATTCAATTCGCTCTTAATCTGAGTATTGAGATACTTGAAGAGCTTTCGGTGGTGCTCGTCATCCTTATTGCGATATTTAATCTCCGCGGGACGTGTTTCCATTACAAAATATTTCTGTATTTGTCTGCAAAGTTTCCTAAGAGTTTATGAGGAAACTCCGCCGTTAACTGGCCAAGGTGGGTACATCTCGAAGAACCTCTCCGGTGTTTGCCTCGCGCTACTACGGTGCTCTCTTTGCCATCCCCTTAGTTTCACCACTGGTACTCTGAGCAGCTCCTTTACCTTTTTCAGCATCCTCCTTTCTCCCGCAGCTATAGTGGTACCGCAAAACTCACCCCCTTCTCAGTGCGCGCGAAACGCGCGTGGCCACAACCGAGTCTCCGGAAGTCCCGGAGAAGCTGTCGACGAGACCGACTAACTTGCATAATACATTTTAATTTATAGTGATATTATGTAAAACAACTTTACATGCGAGTGTTTGACTGTGCCGAGACACAATAGTAAATGCTTCGAATTATTAATGCTTAAGATGATACACCTGGGCATTTTGGTACACAACAATCTATATGTATAAAAATAAATGTATAAAATAAAAAAAAGATTTCTTTCTGACTAATTATTATATTTATGACTGATTATTTTTTTGCCTCTTGGCATTATATTGGTATCCCTCTACTTACGGAATTTTGAGACTTTAATCATAATGAATCGTAATTATTATATATAATTCTAAATCTATTGTTCTTCTTTCTCTTTTAGTAATAGATATTTATATTATTAGTTACGTTGGACACAAAATAATTTCACAGTTATGTGAAAGTAAATTAATACCCGTTTCTACCAATGTAGATTAACTTTAATTTTGGTTCAATTTACTTTTTATCTTTTTTAGTTCTTAACATATACTGTTGCAAGTTCGAAGATCCGTAAGGCAAAGTAGAGTATTTGTACTGCAAGTAATAAAATAAATATATACAAAGTATCATGAGATAATGCATTAATTTTTATAGTCTAGCATTTGGGTATAAGAAATTATTTTATTTATAGAACCTAATGTACGTTTTCAAGTTAGAGATGATATTTTCCTCATTTTACTCTGAAAAACACGGAATCAGGGAAAGAAAAATTAAACGGAGAGTCATGCCGGAAACCGTCTGTATAAATACAGCTGCGACATGTCGCGTTGTAGGAGCAACCCTATAACGTCTTATTCTGCATTGATGTGTTTCTACTTTCTCATTATTTATAGTTTCCTCGAAAGGATGACTCTCTGCGCGCGCGAAGCATGTTATACACATATTTAATTATATATATAATAATTAAATTTATATATAGATTACATGTACAGAGAATTGGTACATTTACGTTTAATTTTTATTAAAATGTTTCATATAGGTAAACAGCAGGAAAATTGCTTTAACCTTAACGAGTTTGAGTATTGTAGTTCATCGGGTAAAGTCGGTTGGTCCGAACAGACGATTCGTACGCCATAGTGATAATGACAAACATAACCATTACTGGCCAGAGGTTACTAAGCAATAACGCGGAAGAGCAGCTTTTCGGTCACGGTAGCTTGGTGGTAAACCGAGATAAAAACTGTTCGTCTAGAAAATTAAATAATAAATTACCTCTACTCCTCCCCTTCACTTCTCTCACGCACACATACGCAAGTCCAAATTTACCAGCGACTTTCATACAAAGATGGCAATTAAATATTTTTCTTTTTATATTCTTCTCGTAAAATGATAGCGCAAGCTTGATTAATTCGCTGTGCAATTAAAGTCGACCGATCTTATTCTTGTTCCTGCGATATCGTAAATGTTTGTCCATTTTAACGAGTGAATCACTTAGCCAGGTGTTAATGATCTGTCGGTAATCAAGATAAATTGCCCGCACTGATCCCTTGCTCAATAAAATCAACCGTACAAATCGAGTCCTTATAACTCAACCACAAATTAAAACGTTTCTTTCTCAAGTCCTTTCACGACACGAATCGGGCATCAATGGACTTTCGTATTAAAAAGTCGTTGAACTATTCGTAATTACTTTTTTGATTGGAGATCTTATTTATAAAAAAATATCTCAAAACTAATATTCAGACGCAAAAAATTGCAGATCAGATTTTTTATCAATAATTAAAAGTCTATTTCAACGAAAATAATAAAGAATAAATAAGAAAGATTTTGTAATATAAGCTTGACACACGAGTCTGATGTATAACGGAACGTTGCTCTAGACAAGAGTCAATTATTTCCGACACACACGGAAAACACTTCCGCCATGCACGCTTCTCCATTTCCCGGCGCCAAGCCACGAGACGCGGCGCTAAAAGACCTAAACACCGCAAACCCAAACGCTCACTAATTTTCTGTTTAGTCGTAAAATAAATTCTCTACGGGCCAGGAGGGTGCAGTAGGTTCGAAACGAGGAAAATGGTTCTCGGGCGTATTTCCACCCTTTTCGCAGAAGGGCGGCGTTTCGAGCATCGATGGTGGTGGCGGTGATGCTGCCATTTACCGAGCAGCAAAATTTCAAACCAGAAGTAATCGAATTTGTTGGCGTCGTTTAATGAGAGCCGCACAATAGTTGTCCGTATAATTGGTACATACCCCTCCGTTCACGCTATCGCGACCTAAACGATCCTTCCTATACAACTCTCCTCGCGACTTTTCTTCTAACTCATCAGCGTCATTGCCAATGAGAATATAGAAATGGAAAGAGAAAGAACTGTGTGTTCTTCACAGTGCGGTGTAATTATAATACATATTTGACTCGAACGGTTTTTTATGAGAATATACTTAGTGGATTTTAATTGCGCTCAAACGATCAATAAAATTATTTTATCTTTCCTAAAAAATGAAACTTATTCTCTCTTTGCAGAATAATTGGTACTTTTTGACGCATTCATTTCTTAATTAACAAGTAGAGCTTTAAACTATCAATACAGAGTCATATTTTCAAATACTAGTGCTTTATTCGTTTTATCAATCATTGACAAATGAAAGAAATGTCGGCTACCAAATGTTGTCCGATATTCGAGAACTTCTGTATGAATCCAGCTATTTACTAATACAATGATTAAATGTTCCATGAAATCACGAGTTCCACGTCATAACATTTTAAGAGTATTCCCTACATCTGAACATGGCACATTTTAACTCTCTTGGGTCACAAATGCGCGTGTGTACATGAATGCGTGAGTAAGTTTTTTGAATAGGCTTGAAATTTAGAGCTTTCATCAACGAAACGTTTCTTTGTCTCTGCCGTTTAATTACAAAGCATTTAATCGCACGATCATTCTTATTCTTTCCCTTACTTTAGTCGTTATATCTTTTGTTTACTCGAACATGTGTTCTCTTTCTCTACCTGTCTATCTTCGCGCCTGACAAAATTTTAGCCATCCGTTCAGAGTCCCGATGCTCGAGTTAACGAAGGCCAATCCAAATCGTATCACAAGTTGAATGTAAGTATCGCGTCCGCTTAGAGAAAAAATATACACTTAGAGTATAAACGGGGTACATCGATCCTTGAAAACAGTATGGACCCGCTCTTTCGTTCCGCTCGTCGTAGAAAGTTTAATGACTTTTTGTTAATTAACGTCGTGCAGACTACGAGCTTAGAGTAGCGATGGTCAGTTCCTCTCTTCCACATCCTTCTCTCATGTCCCCCCCCCCCTCTCTCTCTCTCTCTCTCTCATTCTCTTGTACTTTTCGCATGTTCGCCCTTGTTCAATGGCAAGCGCGTTCATGCCTGTGGATCGCTCTCGCAGTGCCGAATACAAACACGCACGCCGGTCACCCCGTTGTCCACACACATGGAATTGCGGCCATGCATTGGACCGCCGAGCGCGAAACAATTTGCCAGTCGATAAATTTTTATAGAAGGTCGCGTCGGCGGAGAGAAGAGAGGCTAGAGGTGGGACGGTAGGTACCCGCCACCGAAACGGAATTGAATCGATATATTTATGTGCCGGTTACCGAGGGAAAGGGTTGGCGTTAGCGCTCGTGTAATTGCCGCCAGGGTAAACTTAATTTCGAGAGACGACCGACTGCCATGATCTAATCCGTGGAATTCGTGCGTCACTCCGTTTACGGTTAAAGGTGGACCGGGTGCAACCTGGATTTTCTATTCAACCCTTATCTCTGTTCAGTTTACTGCTTCTTTGTGCTGAATAAATTAAACAAGTGTTTGTTAACGTAGTCATTTTTATTATTAATTCTCATCATTATAAATATTTTTCTATCAACGGATTATTTCCTTTACATAATTACATAATTCCTTTTATATAATTACACACTCATATCCTACATGTGGAATTGTTATATAAGTTTATTTTTCTCTTATTTCTTTCAAATAATAATTGAATAAGGATATAAAATAAAATAAAAATTTGCATTTTGTTGTAGATATCAAAGAAGTAATGGCAACCCAATTCTTAGAGTTAAATAATATTTTGTTATTTTTAACTTCTGTGTGTGTCAAAATCAATCCATTTTTATAATTGAATAGCTTAGTTCAGCCGAAATAAATAATTAACATTTATAATAACATATGCACTTAATAAACAATAAAATTTACATTTAAGTCAAATTAATACATTTCTTGAAGTTAATTGTTTAACTCCATTGTTTTAGTTAAATTAACGATGGAGCAATTATTAAGTAGGAGCAGTGGCGATCTATTATGAATAATTAAAAATGACTGAAATTGCGTATAATTTGATGTGTATATGAATTTATGGCAATGCGTATTCTAAGAATATTTTGACGCTTTTTATCCAGTTGAATAAAAATGTAATAAACAGTTCTTTGGACCCCTTCAGCTTTGAAATGTCAGGAAGTGATAACGCACGAGACCACAGTGAACACTTTGCATCGACTAGGTACAAAGTGATATTTTCGTGGCTGTCATCGACGATTGAACTTTAGGCAGTTGTACCTCGGGGACCGATAAAAGACCGATTCGTTTCATTATCGCCGTATCCGCTGACAATCCTCGCGGATTAATGCCCTTTCGTGTTCCGGCGCGGTAAACGGCGTCCTCGGAATTTATTGTAATTGGTCTTTTGATATAACGTCGCCGCGCGCGCTCACGTGCCGCGTATTTTCACCTCTCTTTCTCTCTTTTCTCCTTTCCACCTCTGTCATTTCCCCCTTTCCTCTGTCATCTCGTCCCAGCCCTTCGCTGCCACCGCCGCCATTCTGACCACTATTCTCCGAAATAACGATAATATTTTAGGAGACATGAACGATGAGCAGCGTGGTTGTTTTTGTTAACCTTTTGCAAGGATAGTGTGAGCGATACTCGTAAATCGGACGTTTCTTTTTTTCCTAACGCCATGAGTTGAGCCTCAATCTTGTTTCCTCTGATGGAACATTTTTTTTCACGTTCCATCAGAGCGCTTCTCTATGGATTTTGAAAATTATTAATTTATTATACTTGCATCTCTTCATCTGTTTTGTAAAATCTTATACACGACGATTTAATTGCTTAAATTCCTTAGATATACCAGCTGCATTCTTCAATGCTGCGTGAAATACTTCTAATTCGTTCAAGTTAAATTTTTTATGCTTGTCAAAGTATTTCGTATGATACGACGTTCCTTTCCAGGTCGTGTCAGCCAGTGAACGAAGAAATTCCATTGCCTCGAGAGCGACAGAGTATTGCACAGCGACGGAAGATGGGCGGCTGGGAGAGACAAGGTCGGGATGTATCTCAGCAAACGACTCGAACTCAGAAACCGAGGTCGTTCGAGGAACGTACGAGAGACGAAACGCTCGAAACTCGAAGGAAGCGCAATGCACGGGGGCCAGGCGGTGGAGAGAAACGAAGAGAGGGGGGAGAAAAGGATGGTGCCGTTGCTGGCTGCGGAGGGCAAAAGACGGGGGGGTTGCTGGCTGAAGAGGCAATATAGGAGAAAGCTTATTATTGGACTTCGCTGCACCCGAGAAGAGAACAAAATACAGGCGAGCAGTGATTGCTGTTTCCAATTGAACCCCTCACCATGCTATGCTCTCTACCTGAATGAACGTGCTAGCGGAAAATAATCAGGCCCCGCCCGGAGCTACTATCTAGTATTCGCGTATCCACCGCTGTCTTCTTAGTCTTCTTCCGTCTCCGCGCGTATCAGAGTTGTTGCTCAACGTCCCCGCTTGTTTCAGGTATCGAGTAACGACTAAGTAAACGTCCGTGAGAATTCTCATCTTATTCTCTCACCGCGAAGAAACTAAAATTGCTTAAGAAATTATCTATTGTCGGAATTGCATGTACCTTATAAAAAGAGACAATTAGAATAAACCACGAAATCTATCACAATGTAATGTAATACAGTAACAATGCAATATAAAAGAGAATCTAGAGTATCTTAAAGAAATCGGATTACAATATTTCAAAATAGCAATATATATGAAAATAATAATTAAAATATCAAAGTGTGCATTGAAGATGTGCCAATTACTAACTTACTAAAATATATCAAGATAAGTATTGAAGGTGTATCAATAATTACTAAAGCTAATACAACATGATGAATTCCGAAATCGAACGACATATCATATATCCGTCTAAACCTCTCGGTCTTACCTGTCGCTTCAAGTGATGGTGTAAAGTAAAGTAAGTGGCCGCGGGTAAGAAGGCGTTTGTCGAGTGATAGGGTGGAAAAGATGGAAACGGGTCTTCTTGATAAGTTTGGAGGGGGAAGGAGTAAAGAGGAAAAGGTGGAACAAGATGGGTGGGGTGATTCGGGCGTAGTTGGGTGGCAGTAGGATGTACTCATCCGTTGCAGTGCTGCAACTAATGAGACATTGCTAAAGGGCACAAGAGTAGGTGGGTAGACACGACGGGACATATACGCGCGGGGTAGTAGGCGATATACTTCACCTGAGACTCAGCTGTAGACTGCAAGAGATAGACGACGACGACGACGACGACGACGACGACGACGACGACGTTGAAAGACGCGTAGGACGAGAGTGCAGGCACAATTAAAACTGACGCTCCTAATGGCAAGTCAAACGCCGACGGGCTCAAGAGATTCTTGACTTTCCAATGAAGCGATTGTTTCATATTCCTCCGCGCGCCTCACCCGCTCTCACATCCATCGACCTCATCCCGCCTCCACTCATTTCTATCCTCTCTCTCTCTGTCTCTTTCATTTATTCTCTTGTTCGTGCAGACCCGACACATGAATCCTGAAAGCTCGATGGAGCGAGAGACGAGGCCATGCAACACGGGGGATGAAACCGGGAAACTTTAAGAGGGAGGAATCAGCTTAGATCTGTACACGTTTGCGCTGGCTTGGAGAAGGTGCCTGTCTGTCGTTAACAAACATGGCGCGTCCTTATCCAATCTCGATGTCTCGCGAATCTCTCCCCTATCGCGTGATATACTCCGTGTCTGTCATCTATGTCTTTCGATAAGATAAATTTACATTATAGATTATCCTTCTTATATATTAAATATTTATACAGCATATCTTTTTTCTAACTAGGAATATTTTTAAAATAAAAGTGACAGTATTATGTATGAAATGCATCATGAATAAATATTCGTTGAAACAATTTCACAAAGAGTGTCTTTATTCCCGAAAGATTCGAGAACATACATTTGAATAAAGCTGTACAATGACGTGACAGTGATTACCTATTCCCTTAGAATTAGCGGAACGATTTGACATGCATGAACATAGGCAACGCAGGTAAGAAAGATAAAATTACAACTATCACCTTTCGGCCTAATAATAGGCCTTTTTATTCGCATGTAATTATCTCACCAGGTGGAATCGTTGCCCTTTACTAAACGCAGAGATCCTCGTGATTCGTTCTTCTTCAACCTTCGTTTCGTTCCTTATGGAGTTTGCATTACTAAGGACAGCTGCAAATTGTTTTTCTCTCTGGAAAGAGAGGGAAAGAAAGGGAGGAACAACAAATTCTTTGTTTACAGACTAGCGTTCTGTTAGCCGGCATGAAGCTTTGCATCTACGGGTCGCCAACTAATGAGCAGCAAATCTCAAGATAACTGCGGGAGCACGCGCCGCCGCGTGCTGAACGCTGATGGCAAAGATGGAAGGAGGGAATAGGAAAAGAGTGCAGTAATTGTCTGCTCCGGCTAAGGCAAACAACCAGCCGTGCCTTCGCCATTTTCGATGTAAATGCCGTAGAATTTTCAAACGTTCGACATCTCTTGGAATAAAGTTCTGATTTATGTTGTTACATATGTTTTGCCGATATATTTAAAGATTTTTAAGAACATAAAAAAATGCATAACTGCTTAAAAATAGAGTTGTATTATTAAATTCATAAATATCAAAAATTATATCCGCAATAGGAGTTATTTTTAATAATTTCTATAGATCGCCAATGTTTCTATTCAACATGTCGTTAATTTAACTAAAACAATAGAATTAAGTAATTTAACTCAAGAAAAATATTAAATTTGATTTAAACATAATTTATTATTTATTAAGTGCATTACGTTAATATGGACGTCGTTTAATTTAAAACTAAGCAATTTAACCATTACAATTTTAATGCATAAAAATTAAAAATAACAAAATGTTATTTAATTCAAAAGAATTGGGTTACCATTGCTTTTTTTATATCTATGGTACAATGAATAATTCAATTCATGATACTGTTAAATATAAAATAAATCATATGAAGAAATATATTTTTCAAAATAAAAAACAATTCAATACGACAATTATTTTTTATACCAGATCTATGCAAAAAAAACATTTATCGCTTTGTTTCGTTTTTAACAGAATTCAAGGGTGCATAATAAAACATGTAGTCGAATGTGCCGGAAATATTATGGCCTTTTCGGCATCGCATCCAATGAGCACGGAACGCAGCGTGTCCTCGTATATCATTCCAAGTATGCTTGTATTTAACAAGCTTTCGCATATTGTGAAGAACATACTTAAAAGGAAACCAAAAATGGGAGCAAGTAGCCAAGCTTGGGGATAGAGAGGGAGGGAGTATGACTCCCAACAGCGGTAAAGAAGGTGTGAGAATCAGCGGGATCACCGTAACACCTCAGGCACTCTCTCGTATCACACTCTTTTTCACAGTGAGTAGCGCACAAACAATAACAAACAGCACTAATGAGACTCTTCAATATCGTGGGAGTTGCAAACGTCACCGACAAATGAGCGCGGCACTCCGATGTTCGCGACAGAGCTGAAATCATGTGAAGTTGTCCGATATTCAAATACATATCTTGAAAGATCTTTTCTTAGGTGATGACTTATTCACTTTTATAATGTAGTTACATCACTCGGAGACATATGTAATATGTAACGGTAACTTTTTATGTACGCGGAATAAAAGTGAATAAAAATTATAAAAATTATTTCGTATTAATATTAAAGATATATTGTAGATAAAACTGGCATTTTCTATCTTTTCTGGAGGAGATTCAAGTAATTGAAAAAGATTAAGTAAGTCCTTGTTCTTCTAAGACGAGTTTGGACAACTTGGGATATAGATTACACAATACGATGATTCTCTCGCGATTTGCACCTAACTGCGATATCTTTCCTTTAATTTCCGTCATTATCTTCCATTCTGCAATACAACCTCTTTGTCCGTTAGCAACAGTTACAAAGTCTACCGTTGCAACAGCTGCGCGAGTATGCAATTAAACTAATTGGACTAAGAAATAATACCAACTGAGAAGATTGCACGCCACTGAACAGTCCTTGCGGAGACCGAGGTTTGCAATGATTATTTGTTCTTTATCGAGAGCGCGAGACATGCATAGTAGTTCCGATATCCGCAATGCTCATCGTTATCCGCGGTTGTGAATCAAGATTTAAATATTTTGCGTCGAATCTAATGCGAATCTGACGCAAATCAAATACTGAATCAATACGAATCTGAAATAGATGATTCACATGCAATTATGAGCAAGCATAAATTTATACCGATATTTCAACAACGTCATCAACCTTACCTCTATTAACTCTTGTAATTGAAAGATTAAATATTTATTAAAGTGTATCTGGTCCGAGTGCATTCGCGTTGAATAATTTTACTCAAATTTCGGTTGTTGAGGAGCTGTAACAGAGCTAACAGAGCTCTAACATTTCCAATCTCTGTGTCGATTAATAATTTGCAGAGACCAAAGCGTCCACATGGTTCCAGACATCATCCGTGCGCGCACTCGCGTTTGTCTGGAGCTCACAATCACGACTAATGGATTTATGTGGCTTCATTCTTTGCGCAACAATTAGATTTATTATCGTTAACAAGACCACCGACTTTCGATCGGCGCGGACAAAGCCGCGCCGTGCGCGAAGCAATTTTCTCCGTGAACGTTCTCGCAGGTGTAACGGTGACGACGGGCGGACAGGGCTGATTTGCAAAGCAGTTTACATCGTTTATACAATGAAGGATCTTTGAGAGGAAAGTTAAAGCTTAATCGTCGCGCAGAATACGAGGAGGCGTACGGTAGTTTCCCCGTCGTCGTTTTTGCCAACGTCGTTGCCGATGAATTCATCGAAGTCAAGGCGATGAAAACCTATTAGCTGTCAGTCAATAAACAAAGGAACGTTTTGGGCGATTTAATATTGATTAATGGAGAGGTTAAGGAAGCGTGGAGGCGTTTAGTCAAAGTTCTCTCTAAGGCAGTGACGGGGAGAAACCATGGAACGGGACAGAGAAAGTAAATGCCTGATAAGGAGAAAGAGCAAGGGGAGGAAAAGAGAGGGAGAAAGGAATAGAGTAGAGAAGAGAAAGAGAGTGAGAGAGAGAGAGAGAGAGAGGGAGAGAGAGGGAGAGAGAGAGAGGGGGAGAAAGGTGCACCGGTTAGTGTGCGTGCGCGTGTATGCCGAGCGATTATCGAATTTCCTCCCTGTAACAATGAGGTCCTATTAACTCCCACCCTCGGCGAGGTTCACCCGATATAACCCCCGCTTTTGTGTATTGTTAAGTCTATCCGCATTAAGCGATCCATAATGCGAAGTTACTCTTCGCGATAAATCGTTTCAAATTGCTGCGTCCGTTACGGATACCTGCATAAAGCTCGGCGTTTGATACAAAGCGGCGAGATCGGATTTTAGCTTTCGATAGAGCGCAGTATATATTTCGAAATACGCAATACATAAAAGTAATACGCACGTAAAATAAAAAATTTTCTCATTTATAGTGCATAACAATATAATCACATTAATTAATTATTCTATTCTCCTTGTATAATTCAACCGTGTCCAACTTTTCTGAAACATATTGTATTCATGGAAATAATAATGATTTTTAATTACGATGTAATATGAATCTCGTTCTTTTTTAAATTCCATGAACAGTTCGGGAGTACGATTTTGATCAGAAGGCATAGCAGCACGCTCGAATATCTCGTTTGCGTTTCATTATAAAAAAATAATAGTTTTCTTTTATCTTTGAAGTACACTAACAATCTTTCGCGAGTCTCCGGCATAGTACACTCTTAACTCGTATATTTAGCTAGAATTCCAGATACCGCTAAAAGAGCCCCCGTTCTTCTTCTTCTTCTTTTTTTGGTTCATTGTTTTTCTCTCGCTCATACGTCTTCGTCTTGCCGCCCTATCGTAGCACGTGTCTTGTTTGCTACGAAGTCCGTGACTTTCAAGAGGACATCACCTTCCCCTCTTCCAATTAGTTCTACTTTCTTTTTTAGGAATGATATATGTTTCATTCTTCGCATGATATCGCAATGAAATTGGAAATAAAAATGTACAATTGCGGAAGTCTTTCTTTTATAAAACTATTATTGTTGTCGATCAATGTATGCACTGGAAAAAGAATCTGGTTGCATTAATCGAAATTCTGGTTAAAAATAGACAAAAATTAGAATTTTCTGATTAAATCTAATAAAATTCTAGTCGAGATAATCAATTATGATGATCAGATTTCTTGTTGATAAAACTAAAATATGTTGTGTTTCGTTCATTTTCAAAATAAATTATTTTCACTGTGATTATATAGCTGTATAATTATCAATAAAAATATTTTTGAAATATTTACTTTATCTCTACACGTGTTTTAAGTTATATTTCTCTTATACATAGCTATTGTACATTTAACTTCATTCATTTAACTTCACAATCCAATTACGAAAACTATCATAAACTCTTATTAGAGCAATGCAACGTAACTGACACTATCAAATGAAGCAACAGTACACAAATACATTCTTTGCGTTTCTGCTTGTCAACAATTAAACGATCACGTGCGCCTATCATCACGCGTTGCGCGGGTTCATTAAGCGCGAAATAAAGCGCGCGCGCTCCCTAATTGCAACCGGCCCGAATTTAGCAACATTTGCACTCGGCGAAACATCTGTCTTAGGTGTTTCGCCTTTCGACAGACTTTCGGTGCCGCGCGAAACACGCGGTGGCGGAGTTCTGCAAGCCAACGTGATTGCATTTTAATTTCTGGCTGCGCGATAATGGAAACCCACGATTCTCGGCCCGCGCGATCGCACAACGCTCGCGCATAATTGGAGATCAAGAACGTGACGTTCCTCGCGACGTCGCCGGTCTGCGCGGAGCTGGCATTTTGGAAAAGATTCGTAATGCGGAATACTATCTTACGTAATGCAGAAAATAGCTCGCGAGAAAATAGAAACACTACGCTGTAGCTCAGCGGTTGATTCTCATAAGAAACGTTGATGTTTTGCAAACTAAAAATTCAGAATATTATTATTGATTAAAGAAAATTTTAAACAAAAAATTATGATATATGTAATTAACGTTTATAAAACAGAGATATGAAAGTATTTAAATTTAAGTTTTTTTATTTCTGTAATATATCTGTAATTATTAACAACTGTTTGACTGCAATGAATAAATATAATGGATACTTATGCAGCTAATAGTAATGTCCATCCTTTCTTGTTTCCTTTTTCTATTTCCTCTGCGGGACAATAGAGAGAGGAAGAGAAAACATTTTACTCGCACGAGAACAGATCTGATCTAAGTATCATGAAAATCTACCGAATTATTACCCTATGTCATCGCGTGCCAGAAGATACGTTACGTTCAGACTGCGTTGAAGCAGGTTCCGCAGCAATAAATAATAAATAATTCTTAAAACAGTCGCCTATACATCATCATGTCATTTTCGTGGCGCTATATCCATGCCGTCGTCGCCGCCATCGCCATCGCCATCGCCATCGCCATCGCCATCGCCACCCCCATCCCCACCCCCTTCGCCATCGCCATCGCCCCCGCCATCGCCATCGTCGCTGCCGCCGCCGTCGTCGTCGTAGTCGACAACGCGGAACGACGCGCTGGAAAATTTATCGATGCTAATTTCCCGGCCGCGATCCTCCACCATCGTGGAAAAGAATTGTTATCCTGCCAGGGCTCGCCCCCGCGTCGTCACACCTCGTCTTACCCTATCCTCGGGTGCTTGTTACCTGCGTGGTTTGTTTTTTCTACCGAGCGATGCGACGTGGTAAAGCTCCTTTTTAAAATCGCACCCTGTTCTTCCACTTTAAATGCCGAGTGAGAAGTACCGACGTGAATCAGCAATAAAGATCTAATAGTATTCTTTCGTCTCGTCTTTATCTCGCGTCTTAACTCCCAGAAATTATTGTTCTTCTGATAATCGGAAAATAATACAAGAAACCTAAACTGGTGTGCCCAGCAAAATAAATTTTTCGTAGCATAATTTTAATTGGATGTCACTCTTTATTATTTTCTAATGCATTTAATTTTGTATATTTTAATAAAAAATTAAAGAATTTTTATCAAAAGATAATAAAATTCATATTCAAAATTAATCGAAAAGCATGATTCTAAAAATCAGTACTTACGTACAAAAATTCCTTTCGCTAGTAAAGACATAAAAACTATGTTTTGTCAATAAGAAGTTTAAGAATCACAAATGCATTTCACGAAGGAGGGGCGCTGTATAAATCACGAAACCTGGTGATCCAGTTGGCACATCGCTATTTCATTTCTTTCAAGTACGGGTTATACGGGTAATTTCTATTACAAAAGAGCACTGACTCTACAAACGCGTGCATTATACCCACTTCTCGGCACGCTCATAATTCCGACAACACTTTTTCGCGGCTGTAATCTTCATAACGATGTCGCGAGTGCCGTAACACGGTAAATTACTGGATCAATGCGCTTTAGGAGCGAAACTCGTCTCTACGTGGAGAGAGGGTGTTCCCGAAGAATGTGATGTAGACAATGCGCAAGCAGAAAAAAACAAAAGGAGGAGGGGTCTGACAGTAAAGATACGCCGAGGGGTTCGTGGAAAATAATCTTGGAAAAATTTCAATCAGCAAAATGCGTTACATATTCATATCTGCCCCCGCACAATCTTGCCCATAAATAAAGTAAGTTATTATGCCTCGCAAATTGCGAGACGCTCGGCGTGACAACGAATTCCGTTGTTACATGCGTACGCGAACGATTCGTTATCGTTGCTCTCACAAATTATTGCGAAGAGATTTAGACACGTCGACAGAATGGTATACTTATTACTTTACAAACAATATAAAACACCGCAACCCCCTTATGAGGGGGTTTTGAAAAATTGCAACGTGATAAATAATCAAGTATAAAAAACGATGCAGTCGATATATGTACGTGAGATTTCGCGTTGCGTTTCCTTTCCTCCGGATTCCTGGAGTGCGCGGAATTCAGCCGGCGAAACCCCTCCGCGCTCTGGCTGGTAGTTAAAAGTTACAAGATGATTCGTTGAGTAATCCCAGACCGTTCCCAGACGGTGGCAAATTGCAATCGTGAACGCCGCGATAATTGTCGCGCCAGTTCGCGTAATGACAATTTTCATCGTGTCGTCACACAGCGCGACTGGCAGGGGGGATGGTAATTGCCCTATTGCATCTTTCGGAGCATCGTCATTATCGCAAATAGCCCATTCGGATTTCGAATGTCTCGCGAATACGTTGATACATTTGACGTATATATACGTGCTAATCTGCTATTTAAAAACTTTACGAAAGGATAAAAAAAAACAATTTTCATGATGAGTTAGAGGCGTGTGGCATTACTATTTATACATAAAAAGAAAATCGCTAATAGCTTCTCCTAACAAAAAGATTAAATTTCGAATTTGAAGAACAAATCGTGACAACATGTACGAAATTCATTTTCATACAAATCGTGAAACAGTACAAACTGGCACATTCTACAGCCTCAGAAATAATTCATGATCAGGTAATTTTAATCCAAACCGTTGCCTCGCCAATGTAGCGAGTGTCGCCGAAGGTTTTTTACCCAGTCATCAATCTGTCGTGGCTCAAGAGGGTATCTTCAAGGATCACGCTATCTATAACATACTACGCGCGTGTGGCTGTACTTCCGAAGGAATTCCAACCCCGACGCCGTTGGAATTGCACGGAAGAGTCGCCCGGGGAGTTAAGCTGAGCAACAGCGTTGCACCGCCCAGTCCGTTAGTCTATCCGCACAATAAACTACAATCACAAATTACAGAGTCAAATAGTTTCGGCGTTTCGCGCGGAATGTCGCAATTTCAGTTTCGCGAGAGGGGGTTTTCGGACCGGCAGGCGCTACGGCGGAGAAGAGTGGCGTGGGGAGTCGCGGTGACTTCTTCCGAGCATAGCGAGAGGCGGGTGAGGATGGAAGATGGAGAACGTCGGATAGAAACACTGGGGACTAGGGGAACCAGACGTGGAAGGAGGAAACGTGCTGGCTCTAATGAACTTACAATAATTGCCAACCATTGATCTATGGGCCAAAGAGTTGTGTTCCCTGCTGTATACCATTACCGAGGACCTCCTTCCTTCTCTCCTACGTGTTCCTCTTCCTATTGGAAGCCTCTTTTCTTCCTTCCCTCTCGGGCACCGCCAGCGTCGCCCGTTCTCCCTCATTGGGATAATGTTCCTAGCCGGGGTGGCATACATTGTGCCTGGCATTAAAGTAATTCTAGGCAGCTAACTGCGACGACGAGGAAGATTCTCGTCTGCGATTGTTTATCCTCGTCGAAACGCGAGAGTGAATTTGCAGAGTGGGAAATGTCAGAAGCGTCTGCGCAAAGAGATATGGCAACCATTTTTTAAACAATTATTTAAAGCATAAATCAATTAACACTGAGATAAATTTAAACTTACATAATATTTTAAACTGGTAATACATTGATAGAAGATACTTTTCATAAATACAAAAAAAATTAATCAACTATGCTACTAATTTTATTACAACAATTATAAATAGGTATATCTGGCAAAAGACGTTTTTCCAGTTTATTATCAAAGAAAAAACATTTTAAACTCTTATGAAAGATACTAAGCTTATGTCTCGATAGGAACGAAAGGATCATTTACATGCTACTCGATAGGCAATATCGGACGCAATCGCCGTTTGCTTTAACTGCTCCACCAGGCAATTTTCACTATCGCAAAAACAATTAATGCTCGTTAAAAGAAATCCTTGATTTACTGTTGAATGGGGTTCGAGGCGAGATAACCACTGCTGGCATACTTTACGAAATCCCTTCCTTAGCTGCGAGTTAACAAGAGAGTTGCAACGCTCCCAGTCTTTGACCCGTCAACACAAAGAGCTCCATTTTTCCTTAGATTTTTCACAACCGCAAGTGAATTTTCGTGATATTCTTCTCGAAATGCTATTCATTTTTTATGTTACTAATATTATTAAGCGTTAATTGAATTTTGCAACAATTAAAACTTTATCAACAGTTACAAGTTTATAATCAATATATTTCTATTTTCAGATGTGGTAATATTATAAATAAATCTTGTGAAGATTTAAATTTCAGATTTTATAACACGAATAGATAAATAAAAAATAATAACTAAGGTAAAGAAAAATTTGTTATGACATTTTTATGTTATACCATGTGAGTGTCTTTAAGGCTGCCTCTTACTGTCGCGAACGTATTAGTCGGTAGGAGTACAATAGGTGGGTAGAGCTTATGGTAACGGATGCTTTACTGCCGGCGCTATAGCCATTAACGGGTAATTAGAAACAGATGCCGAGCGAATCTTTTAACATAAAGCATAACCTTAATTCATAAAGTGCGATTATTCAGCGGCTGGGACACCCGGGAAGAGACCATACATCACCGCTACCTTCGAAACAAAAGTTTTAATTATTTATTAGCCGAGGCACGCGCTGAATGCAACATTGCAGGTCCGCGGTACCTCCGCGGTGCTTTATCTTTTATGTACTTACCCCTTGCCTTCAAGAGGCGGATGGGAAAGTCGAGAACTTTATCAAAATGAAAAGAATACAATCTTTCACCTGCGAGTCATGAATCGCTACAGACTTGAGAATTAATATTCCTTTGTTTTACGTTATTGGACATTTATTATGGTAAATTACGCATCGACACGCATTGTCTCGCAGTTTCATTTTTTATTATAATTAATAATGGTTAACGCGATTATCATGATTCTCTCGACTTGTTTCGGTATTAAAATGCAAATTCCAACTATGTCGCAAGAAAATCTCATCTTTTTTCTTCATAAAGCTAATTATTAACAATTCAACAATTCTTATCCCATATATCGATTATATAACCACGCTCGCGTAATATGATCACAAAAGACAAAGCTAGTTTTTCACCGATTACCGATTTTAAGACTCGGGAAGGCATGATTATCAAGCGCGACACAAAATCGCATAATGATCAGGTTGATGGCTCTGCTATATTGTTTCGACTTGTGCTAGTTAATCTTGCTACTCGCCGAAGAGGCGCCGCAGCAAATTTGACTGCGCAATCCAGCGAACCGGGAGGATTTGAAAATGAGACGGCTTCGGAGCGTAGGACGAGGGACAGGGGAGAGACGTGGCAGAGTGACGTGGCACAGGGCTGCCCAACGGGGGACAGACAAAGAAGAAAGAGCACGGCGACCTACAGAGGAACAAGGATGGCGAACACCGGGGCCGCACCCTGCTCGCGTGGGTCGCCGGATGTGACAGTCGCTCTCTTTAATTACTCACACGCATACGCGCGCCGATGCTACGTGCAAGGCCCGAAGGACCAGAGGATACCTGACACACGCGTCCGCCACCCATACCGGTACGGATTCTTCGACTTACGCGCGTCGCATTATGTTTTGTGAGTCTGCCCTCCCACAAGACACAGGGCAATCACGTGCGGCGCAGGAGATGAGGAGGAATCCTACAAACCGATAAAAGGATGACAAAGAGTCGCTATGCGCGTCCGGTCCCGATCAGAGTTTATTTGAATGAAGCAACCTCCACAGGAGGATCGTGATTATCGACTTGTCTTGTACAAAATATGCATAATATCCTTGTTGATACTACCATCAATGACATAATAAGAATACGAGTAATGAATAATTGAAATGACCAAGTGCTCATTATTATTATTATATATTATATGTGTATACCGAGTGAATTCTTCGTATTTTTTCATTCTGAATGTGAGACATCATATATATATTATCGCAACTAATGGAGTCATTAGAACAGTTAAATCGTTATTCTTTATAACGCCCATTATCTTCTCGATCATAACTCATACACACCGCACGAGAACCCGCAGAGTAGAAGTCTTAATTCAGCAATTAACCTAATGGAATGTATATAACAATTAGGCGGTCCACGCAATTTTGTTTCGTCCGCTTAAGGATGAAAGGGAGCTGTTGCATCCCTCCTGCTTGAGACTTTTCCCACCGCCCAAGGCGGTGTTCCTCTCCGAAGAAAAGGAAAGCAAGGACGGCAACGACGACGGTGGTGATACCACGCCGTTGATGGTGCCGTTAGATGATGGTATAGGAGGAAGAGGTTAGCTGTATCTCGTAATTACCAGCTGATAATTTATGTTTATGCGGCCGTAGGAGCACCAGGCTTACTTACCCCTTTCGCCGTCCTTGGATAGGGTTCAAGCGTGCGGAGTATATTACTACACATTCTTACGCGCGTGCGAGGGTGTCGGAGTCGCGAGTAAAACCCGACGGTTGGGCGGCAAGGAGGGAGAACGGGGTGAAGGAGTGCCCCTTGTTCATATTATACATCCTTAAAGTCCTGCCACCCATTACACTGCGCCGCTGAAATTTACAGCCGTTTTCACACGTTACTGGGGGGGGGGGGTTAATAGTCCCTGCGGAAAACCGGGAGAACGAATTGTACGGGCCCCCGAGATGCGAACGTTTCCGAGAGGCAGGAAGGACTCGAGGACCACGAGCTCCGCCATCCCTTGACCGCAATGAAGGGTTGCGCGTGCCAGGCGTATCAACATTTTGCGACTGTTACACATACGCAAATCGGTAAATTGATTAAACAATGGGATGACTTCATGTTTAAGGATCGCTGGTTAGGAAAGCATTAAAAAAACAATTTTAATATTATGTATATTAAATAAAAAGTCTTTAATTAATAATAACCTTGTCAGGGACGAATTTTTAATTGTAATATTCAATACGTAATCCAATAAATACTTTCTAATTAATCCTTATTTGCTCTATGTAAACTTATATATACCATTTGATATTAATGTCTTTGTTTTAAACTTTACTATTTCTATTGTAATCCTACAATCTGAACAATAGGGAAGATTGAGCACACGCTTATTCATTGGCTTATTCATTGGCTTATTCTACGGAAGCGTGAATTCATTGAATTGTTTGGGCACTCCACGCCCGTCGAACCGATTGGAGCTGTTATATAGTCCGGAACTAATTGCGATCGTCAATTAGAACGCACCGACCGAAACGAGTTGAAGATATTAATTATCGATGGTTCGGCTCGTGCGACTCATGCGCCGAGACGACGAGTGGCAGCAACAGCAGCAGGTAGATAGGTAGGTGAATACTCACAACCATTATCGGCTAAATATCTGAGAGAGAATGAGAGAAAGTGAGAAGGAGAAGAGTCATGGTAGGAAGAGGTGTGCGAGGACGGGTTGCAGAAAATTAACTTTCAATTTGAACTCTTTATCGCGCCTGCAGCTTTCCCTTAACGGGGGCCACCCTGTAGATGGTACGACCGGCAGGTAGCTTACACCTGTACTCCGAATATCGGCGACCGACGGAACACATTCCCCTTTCCACGTTCCTTCTCGCGCTATCGCCAAGAAAAACTTCCGGTTTCCTACATACTCGAAGACGACGAACGGTTTTCTGTGCACGCAAGCTTGTCGATCGTGTGTGCTTCTCACACTGAGGAAGTTTATTTTAAAAATTTACAGTAGGTCCATTCTTCGTCGTTTGTATGCCGTACGTACGTTGCCCGATAATATCGGGATGTGAGAAAGAATCTCAATGCGGAGAAATATTATGGGTAAGACCGATTTTAATAAGACATGAATGTTGGTGGTTAACTAGTAAATTTATATTCATAACCAGATTAACAATTCGATGGCATAACTCCGATCTATAAAGACATGAAGAATTGACACATTTATTACTCTTTCCATCAATTAATAAAACGAAGTGAAAATATCAATTGGCGAAACCTATAACTTACCTATCTCATTACGTTTATCACCGATTCTCTGAATCTTGATCATGAACTATTATTTGCGAAAGCTCTACATCAGTACATCCCATCTTATTCATAAACATATACTACTGACGTAACGTCAATAAAAGGATCGACGGATGTCGGTTACTGAATCGGCAAGAAAGTGCAACGTGGTCACGTCAATATACGCGAGTCTGACTCTCCGTATGTCGTGCTCGTTCACCCTTGACGCAGCACCTTTACATTTCGAGTCGTCGCGAGTTCGACGTTCCGCAAAACGTATTCCGCAGTACATGCATATGTGCGTGCGTGCAGGTCGACACGAGTGTAAAGCGGGGCGATCAGGTGAGGAAACCGAAGGGAAGCCACGGAGGACACGCAGATGTCGGTGAAATTCCGTTCGAGAAGTCACTCGAGCGGCGCCGCTCGCATAAGTGAACAAGGCAACCCACTCCGGCGCGTCTTCCTTTATTGCCACCAGGTACTTCTTATTGCCTACGCACGAATTCGTAATGCCCGCTACGCACTAGCGCACGCTCGTTTCGTAAGTAAGCCGCAGATCGACCGGTAAGATTCGGCGAAATGTTCGTGCGGGGAGGAGATTTTATCGCGATTATTCACAAAAATCCGCCTGTACGTTACGACGCTGTACGCTTCTTCAGCGTACTTTCACGACTTTTTTACATAATCGAAAGTGGCCGCGTGCAAACTGAAGAATAGCATTAACTGTGAACAGATGTGTCTTTCTTATACATACGAAAAAAAATCTCTTGTTTTTGTTCCTTACAAAGTTATATTTATACCCAATTATAAAAGAATCCTGTTAAATTGCTTATATTTATATGTTTTAAAATTTTATGTGTATCAAAACATGGCAAAACAAAACAATTACTCTAAATTATATTAAAATTATATTAAAATTAAAAAATAGTAGAACAATATAGTCAATTACTATTAAATAAATATTTATTAAATATTTATTAAATAAATAAATATTTTTATAATATAATTTCCGAAATGAATATATCCCTGCAACTATGTATTTATATGATAATAACCTAGTACTCGTAACTCTTCCAAACACTGTTTTATTTATTATTACATTACTGAAATATTTTCTGCCTATAAGAGATGATATCAGGTTTGAAGATTAGTGAAGAAATAGAAATAATATTGAAAAAAGATTAAAGGAATACTCAATTATCAAGTAACGAGATCCGACTCACTAATTTCTGAACGACAGGGATTGTAGTGCAACCAGTCATTAATTCCTAATTAAGAAGCAGTAAAATTTCAATAACGATCATTAAGAAGTGAACGTTACAGGGCCCAATGTCTATCAACTGATACACGTTATGTCGAAGGGTTGTGGAGAATGGGAAACTAAGAGCAAGACAAAGATAGAAGAGAAAGAACAAGACAAGAAAGTACGACTGACCGTCAGGTGCGCCAGATGCGCGCTCGTCCCTTCTTCTTCGATACTAATCGTTCGCCGATCGTTTCTAAACGACCTTCGTATACCGGTACGAAGAACGACTTCCTCAGTCAGAACCGTTCGCCACACGACATCGCTATTACAATAAAATTATAGCGAAGAGCTATGCGGTTAGAGTCGTTACATAGCTACGTTTACATCAGCGATATTATTCTAATCCTCTGCAGTCATATTATTGCAAGTATGATTAAGATTGTGGTTAAGGAATCCGTAAAGTTCCTAGTTATGAAGACAAGCAGCTCTCGGATTAATTAAATTGATCGATTTTATGTACATGAGAAAAATAGAGGATATTGCTAAAGTATGTAAAAATTTAATTAAATACAGATCTGAAAATAACTGAACTATCAAAATAATTACATATAGGATATCCAAGCATAATGATAATATTATAAAAAGTTTTGATATTTTAGTAACAATTTAAACATCCTATACGTAATTATTTTGATAATCATTCAACAAAATTATTTTCAAATCTGTATCTAGCTAAATACTTTTTAAATATTTCATCAAAATTGTTCTTTATGTATTTAACATAAATTGGCTTAAAATATTTCACTCGGTTTCAGCAGTATCGTTCAAGAAGTGAGATTATGTTAACCTTGTCGTATGAATGAAAATCCTTGTAAGGCAACACGAAACGCGCCGTAAGGCAACACAATGGTCAAAAAGGATGCACATTCGTCCGGATATAATCACCAACGTACAATGATCAAATAAGCTCGCTCCAGGCTGCGAGCATTCGTAACGACGCAGCGGCACTCGCCTGGTACTCAACGGTATTCTCCTGGTACTCGGTATACACGTTAGGTGCGTGAAAGTTACACCGGTGGTATCGGGTAGCCCATTATATTCCGCAGCAAGGTTAATACTGGATGAATTGGAATTGAATATTATGGCCCGGCCTGTGCAAACAGGGCCTCCGCGCGATGCGTGCTAGCCGATGGTGGTGGCGGCGGCGGCGATGGTGGTGGAGGTGCCCACCGGGACGAAGCTACGCGGAAGCGGGTAGTTGCGGTATGGTAACAGGTACGGACCTTGGTGCACCCTGCCACCGGTCACTTGTACAGAATTGTAATTATAACGTCGGTAAGTAAATTATAATACAATGCCGCGCCGGCGCGTGTTTGGTATTCACAAGATAAATAATACCAGCGTACGCCTCCGGAGTCAGCCGCGAGACGGACCGGAGAAGCGGAGGGGACGGACGAACAGACGGACGGACGGACGGACGAATGGATGGACGAACGAACGGGTCGTGCTGGGAAACAGAAGCGAGTGATGAGAAAGGGGCGAGGAGGCGGAAAACAGAGAAGTTGAGACTCACGGAGCAAAATACCCGAGTTCTCCGCGCTTCTGCGGTCAAAGAAGCTTGACCTCGGACCACCTCGAAATCACCTACGCGGAGTTTTCTGACCTTTGTCGGGAACGCCGCCGGAAAAAATCTCGCGGTGGCTCACCGGCGAAGAGAGTGTTTGGCATATGAAGGAAGTTTTGTGGTCGCGGAGCTAGTAGTATCCCGCAGTAGAAATCGTACGCGGATGGAACACGTTTGTGATGATCATTCGTGCATTAGCGCATTATCATCGATCCCAGTAATGACTATCTCGAATCTGAGGAGTTATAATAACTGTAATTTATCTCGAGCGTGAGAAGAAGTCCAACTCTGGGATTTGTTATATACGTTATAAAGCCCGCAGGATCTTAAATTCAACCGCGGCGAGACACAATATCAATGGCATCACATGAGCAATCAATTTCGGTACCACCGTGGAACTTCTCCCCTCTTTCTCTCTCTCTCTCTGTCTTCTCATCTCTGTAACTTATTCCTGTCCATTCCCTCGTAGCTTCGTTCTTTCTTCTTCTCGCGTGTCTCTAATGCCGAGACACATAAAGTCCAATATACGAACGAGTCAGCCGCACGATGACCATGACTCAAAAGTTCCCTCATCGCGTCGGGTAAATAACACCCACGTGACGGTGTCGCTTTCTTCCAGTCGGTGGCTAGATTACCCGGATGAGTTATGATAATTCCTGCCGGACGGCGATCAACGACGTCGAGCAATCAAACATGGCGCCCGGCCGAGCGTACCGAAGCCCGCCAACGCCGGTCGGAGTAATATCTTGCGTCGCGAAATAATACGATACTAAGCGTAAGCCTCTCCCGAGGGTCGGACACACCTGTCCTTTCGCACCTTCCTCTCGAGCGATTAATCTTTTTGCAGTCGAGACGACCTCTACTCATCTTGAGATCGTTAGGGATGATTGATACATATCGGCAAAATTGATTGTTGTAAACAACAATCTTATATCGAATCTATATCATATTTGTCGAAATTGCTAGTGTTTGATACAATGTCGCAAATAACTTTAAGACGATAATAATCATGACAGCTATTTCTGCATATTCGTATTACAAAAGATAATAAGAAATAATAATGATAACATTCTGAGAATAATTCCTAGTTGATTCATTCAAAATGTAAACGAGAAAACATTTTTTGTATAAATTCGCGGAAACAATTTTATTCAATTGAGTTCGTTTTTAAAGCCGCTTTGCGTCATCATTTAAAAAGTTGACACTTAAACGCGGTATTCAGCGCAATTGTACTTGAAATCGAAATGACGATTGTGTCGAACATAGAATCGCAACGATTTGAAGGAAGGGGAACGACGGATGTACCGTGGCGACAATAACAATTATTAACTTCATCTCAATAGCCGTAAATGCAATGGCCGGTCCGAGAAATCGCGCCAATTGCCGATCCTCACGCCGTCCCGCATATGTACGCTCATTAATAGTGCGCGCACACGTTGCGTTCGTGGAAACGGAAAAATAGTCTGGGAACAGCTTTGAGATCATTGCTGCGAACAATTCACCGTGCTACCATAAAATCAAAGCTAGTCCGGTTATATGGCGGAAAGGGGTGGCAAAAGAGAAGATCGATCGGGTCGCGTCGGTGCAAGAAGGAGTCGGTCAGCCCGATAGAAACGTCGCCGGTGCGCGAGAGAAAGCGACAAGCCCCGATAGCCAATGGAACCGATGGAACCAATGCGCGTGTTGCCAGTTTATTCCTACCGGCCAATCGTGTTAAATCGCTTCGACCTCCTCCACCGTCTCCTCCAGCTCCTCCCGCGCTCCTGTGCACGCCGGCTATTTCCCTCCTCCTCGTCTCTCTCTCCTCCTGTTCTGTTGGCCCTTCAGCTATGCCACGCATTACGCGAAAAACACGAGAGAAGAAAATAAGAGAAAGACGAAGATGTGGAGGAAGAAGAAGAGAAGGAAGAAGAGGGCATCGAACAAGACCGAGGAGGCAATTTTATCGCGCGAGCAAACCAGACGAGAGAGGGGTGAACAGAGCGAAGGAGGACGCAGAGGTACCGTTTAAGAGAGAACGCTTACCTACTCCTCTTCTCGGAGCACCGTCGCGGTATTGCGCCGTCTCCGTCTTATCGATAATTGGAAAAAGGAGAAAAAAAGGAAGGAGCCTGCCTGCCTGCCAGGAGTAGAGAAGCGACGACGACAAGAAGAAGGAGAATGAGGAGAAGTAGGAGGAGGAGGAGGAGGAGGAGGAGGAGGAGGAGGAGGAGGACGACGTCGACGACGACAACGTAGAAGAAAACGACGACGACCACGCCGGTGCCTGCAGCCAACCCCCTCGAACTCCTCTTCTCTTCGGCATGTCTCCTTCGTCCCCTCTCCCCTTTCCTGCCGTGTGCCGACCGTCCCGATGTCTCGCGCGACCATCCTTCTTTCTCACCGATTCCCGATGCGCGATCCATCCTCCTTTCTCGGATACTTTCAGTGCGCTGCCCGTCTTCCTTTCTCGCCGAGCCTCCTTCTCCGCGGGGCTATTCCACCTCTCCATCCTCTCCTCCTGCCTGCTGGATGGAGGTCCACGGAGGTCGGAGGTAGAGAGGAAGCGAAACCCGGTGGAGGTGGACGGCACTTCATGGAGGTAGAGAGGACGAGAAGGAGGAGATGGTGGCGGCGGTCGCACGGTTGGGAGGGGAAGCCTATCTAGAACTAGAGGGGAGAGGGAAGCTACAAGGCACGGTTGGAGCGGAGTAATGGAAGCTGGAGTAGATATTGTATGGCATTACCGGACGAACTTTCCGCCGCGAACATTGCGATATTGGTTTCGAAGAGCGCAGCCGAAGCAGCCCGAATGAAATTGGCCTACGATGCTCTTTTTCGTATCAACCACTTTTGCAATGGTAGTAGGGCTCAAGTATCCAGAAATGCAATATTAATAGCAAGATCAAAATAGAAGTCATGGAAGAAATTCAATAATCCATTTTAATTCAACTCATATAAAAAATTAATTTTATTTAAACTAAATTATTTTTTTATTTGATAGTTTTGTCTCTTATAATTGTTTAAATTAAATAAATATTACATTATAATAAACATGAATTAATTTTCTTGCTACCGATTTTAAAAGTAAAAGATGTATGTAAAATATTTTATTAATATTTTATTAAAATATTTTATTACTTCTAAATGTTGATGATCTGTATGTCATATAAGAATGTATACTTTATATGTTTCGATTAGAATTTCACATTATACATACATAGTTAACATAATTAATCTCGCCATCCATCTTAAATAAAAATTAGTTTTCGCGTCAAGTGTATTTAATTACATATTGTTCACACTGATTCTCTTTGTAAAAAAAAATATGTTGTCATACACTATTCTTTGATAAGCAATTATTATTTAAGGCATTTAAACAATCAAAGAATTGCACAACGTAAAGAATTGTAAAAACACCGGAAAGAAATACCATTTGCTGGCTTTGCGCACAATGAAAGTCACGTATTGACAGTCGAACATGGAACAATCATTACAATAGCCGAAGAAAAGAAGTAGAATTACAAAAGCATATTGAAACTTTGTATTCATTATACAACAAAATGTATTCCATAAATATCACTTCTTATAAAAATATCAGTTTCTCAGAATTTCCTATAGGATAAAACTGCGTTTAACAGAGAAAGCAACTTTGCAACTGTTGTAAAATTTTTCAATATGATTGGTTTATACATTTAGATTTAAAAGAAATCAAAAGTAAAAACCAATCATATTGAAAAATTTTACAATAGTTGCAAAGATGCTTTCTCTGCTGAACATAGTCATAGTGTCTGCAGTACTTTTATTTTTTATCAAGATATTTTTTGTTTATATAAAAGAGTTTATAAAAATAATTATTTCGACATAAAAATAATAATTAAATGAATAATAATTGTAATGTTACTTGCATACCTTGATAGATTTTATTATGTTTATTGGAAAATGAAAGATTTTTTCCACTTTCAATATTGAAAAATCTCTCTTACATTTACCAATAAATTTTATAAACATAATGAGAACTGTACAGAAATGCAAGTAACATTATTATTTATGTTGAAAATTTATATTATTTTTACAAATTCTTTATATAATATATAAACAAAAAATGTCTTGATAAAAAATAAAAGTTATATTGCAGATACTTTAAATTATCGATAGATTAAATGCACATTGAGTGTTAATAGTTTACAGATATTAATGGTTTGACTGATGTTAATGGGAGGTTAATATGATCTAATATTTCATATCGTATATTGATTCAGGACAGAAAGACAAGAATCATAGAGATATATTGCATAATGATATCATTGATATCGAAGTTTAATGTTTACTGCGACATGGTCATACTTTTAATGAAATCAAATTGCTCGTGAAGATGTAACATTGTCCGGACAAAAAATTTTATTGCGCGCTATTAAAGGGTAAGCACCGGTTGCAAATGTAATAAATAATTCATCGAACGAATGCGACGTGAAGTTTTAATTGATGATGATGATAATGGGGCAAGTTACACGTGTTTTCAAGTAATAAAGTATCAACTAATAGTATCCTTGATGCAGATTAACGATGAAATCAAGTGATCGAGCACAATTTGAAGGTCTGTGCTATAACAGAAAATTGACCGTTTTACAGGTTGCCCGTTCCGCATTAAAAACTGCATTATGTACTATCTCGACGAATAGGTATAATTATATGCAAATTACCCAATTAGTTTTGCTTGACATATTTGCAGTACTTGTTAATTTCATCATCGCTCAGTAACAAACTACAAAGATTATGATTTTGTACATCATGTACTTGTTTTTTAGGTGATCTTGTTTATCGATTGTGTTTCTATTACGAACATTAACACTGTAAGGAATAATTTGAGATGTGTGAGGTGTTACATCATTATCATTTGCGGTACATATGATAAGGATTAAGCTAATACCGTTTCTAAAATTGCTGTTGTATCTGCTTACCTTAGCGAGCGGAAGAAGTGAAAAAGAGAAAAAAGAAAAATGAAGCTGGTGACAATCGAGTCAACAACCTGCGGGCGTTCCGGCCATTGTTTCCTTAGTCGTTGCGTAGAACAAATGATATTTCGAGAGGAAACAATAGCGCTTCGTGTTCGAAGTATCGCTCTGGTTCGTGGAAAACACCAAACCATCTGTTACTGATATCCGACAGAAATTTCCGTTTTCTGAATGTGATTGAAGGAGGTCAGAGAACCTCGTATGAAAAGATACTACATGATTTAAAACCCAAACAGATTATTTTCAAATTTTTGTATGAACATTTTGTCATTGCAATCAACGACAAAATTTTAAAAAATTTTATAAAATTTTATAAAATTTTCATATTATATTATAGATATCATTTTGCAAAATAAATTCTTAATAGTTGTTAATCAACATCTAAAAATTTTTTTTATTTTTAGCGGAAATTCGATTTAGTCTATTGATTATTGCTTAAATATTTTATGAATATTCCTTGAGCACATTTTTTGACTGTAAATATGATAATCGTTGTTACGTCATGTACAGAGAACAATGAGTAGCTTAGGCGCACACACATTTCTTCGTTTATGCAAAATAGCTTCTGAAGGAAGATGATTGCTATCTTCACACTTCATATGCCTTAATTGGGCGTTGTCGGATGATGGAATTAATTTGCGATCGGTGAGCTGAGTAGCTAACGAGAGAATAGATTATTTTCCTTTTATGCATCGATGAAAATTTACCAGAAATTAATATATTGAATGATTCCTTTGGGATTACTTTATGTGATTAAATTATGATAATAAATGAGTTCGTTAGATTGTTGTAAACTGCATATGCTGTCCGCTCCCGATTGATTACTTAATAACACTACTAAATATTTATTATCATGCGCCCCATCACGCTTTTTACGGCGAAATAACTTCGATATACCAAACTGATATTGTAATCATTCTCAACGTATATTATCTTATTCTATTATGGGTCAGTACATCTCCAAGGTTCGTAGTATCTCGAATTATAATATAAACAAATACAATGATATAAGTTTACAGGGTATTAAAGAGCCAACAGAATTTGTTGCGTAAAATTATTTTATATATCTTAATGATAATGACATGTTTCGTCGACTGCTTGGTCGAGCTCTCTTCAGAAATCCAATAAATATAATTACAGATATGACTGCATCTTATTAAATTATCTGTAATTATATTTAATGGATTTCTGATTTCTCAATCAAATAGCCGAAACATGTCATTATCATTAAGATATATAAAACAATTTTACGCAACAAATTTTGTGGTTGGCTCTTTAATACCTTGTAAACTTATATCATTGTAATTGTTATTATTTAAAATTTTATTATTGTACTAATACAATATAAACAAGAGAATTTTATATATTATTATTAAGATTATTTGAGTGCTACAATTCTATTTACAACTATCAAGGCAACTATCAAAATTTTTTATAATACGATTTCCGAGCGCTTGTAAGCGTTAAACGTCTCTCTCAAGTATCTTTTTATAATGAAATATATAACGGGTGCAGAGGAAAGTGCCGCCGCATTATTCATCGCAACCGTGAAGTCTGACAGTTGCCGAGAACTTTCCAGCTCAAAATCGATGTCACGGCCGTAGTACCTCGATCTACCGCAACGTTGTCGAAGAAGGGAATAAATAGGAAGTAAAAAAAAAGAGAGAAGCATTGTATCTATTCTCGGGATCGGACTGAACAGACGTACATTGGCCGTTTAGTGCATGGATAGAAAGCTGCAATAATAACAGGAAAGCAACACGGTCAAACACATATCGTATATGTTTATAGCATCCGCGGTTGGATAGATCTCAAAACAGACTAGTATAGATCTTCAATAGATGATCTTTTAACTTTGTTATACTCGCCCCAACGTTTCAAGCACTGAAAATGTTTCATGTGGCATATCTGTACATATAAGGTCTACGTGAATGTCGAATAAAACAGTCTATTTCCGTAATCACTTGAAAACAATGCAGATATCGCGATCAATCGTTTCCCAAAACAGACTGAAGATTCATCCTAATTAATACGAGAATTATATACCTAAATTATATATTATAAATTATAATTATAAATTATATTATATATCAAAACTACATGAAAATAATAGCAAATAGTAATATTTTTGCATTACAAAATTTGTCATTGCTGACAAGTAAAGTTCGACTGACGAACGTACACTCGAGTCTCCGATTCTTCGAATATAATCAGACATAACTCATCGACGGTCTATTAAACCTTCGTAGCCCCTGCGTCAATGGAAATAGAGAAAGTCTCGCGTAAATTCAGCAGCTTTGCAAAGTGTTTACCGCCGACTAAGACGCGGAGTGCGTAAGAATTACCAGGAACAGTGATTAGAATCACTCGCTGTTTCGGACCAGCGACCAAAATCGTCCACGCGTGGAGGACTCAGCTGCTTGCCAGGCCGCAATTACAATACGTCGGAACCCCCCTCGTGTTTCCCTTCCCCTCCATCGTTCGCTACTATACCAGCTCACTAACTCAACTGCCGCCAAGCACCGACACACCTTTACTAGCGTGAGAGAAAGAGAGAGGAGGGAGAGATGGGGGGAGGAGAGAGGGAGAGAGAGAGAGAGAGAGAGAGAGAGAGAGAGAGAGAGAGATTCACTACACCCATACGTATGCCTCGTTCCTAGTGCACATCTCATTAACTCCACTGTTTCAACCTGACGAGGTATCGCCGACTATCAACCAGGCATCGACTTCGACGTAGGAAGTGATTCACGGTTCACCGTGCATCATTTCACGCGAATTCGACTGCTGCTTGCTGCATGCATACGTTACGCAGATCTGTGCGTTTCGTAATTTTCCATTAAACTCTTCTCCATTGCAGTTGCGGACCTTTGCGTTGCATCGATTTAAAAGATGATTATGATAATTCTTTTAACAGATAATTCTATATTTGTTTCGTAAAAAAATAGTGCAACTTATGTGTGCTAATTTAAATTTAAATTATTTATAGAATTAGATTTATAACATATATAAATTATAAACTTTAACTTATGTTAATATTATTTTTTAAAAATAGTAAAATTTTATTACATTTAATTTAAAAATTAATTTGCATTCATAAACGTGTGCGTTGAGTTATATCGGATCAATTAATTATGTATTATTGACATATTATTCATAATTTATGTGAAATTTCCAAGAAATAATTACACTTTGCGCCTATCTCATTGATATTTTATCATTATACATTATACAGCTCCTCACAATTATGATTTTATAAAGTATAAATCTACAGTAATAATTACTTAATTCTCAAGGCCGTTATAGAATATGTTATACAAGCACCGTGGAACCAATTAGGATGAAAATTTCGATGAATTATAATTCACACTTAACGTACCATGATAGTTAATCGCATGGATTAAATTCACCATCGAGTCATTATACCGCGGCAAAGTCTCGAGTTTGATGTTTAGATGAAAACACAATACGTTCACGTGAGTCGTCGCGCTCTGCCAGAGGAGAGCCACCTTGCAGCCCCCGATCCTAATTGTCTACGGAGCCAGGTGGGCCTTCCAGTCCCTTCCTGTCCGTTCATCAAACTGTCATTCGACGATGTCAGCCTTAAGAGAGCGAAAGGGCCCAACGCAACACATACACGCCACAAGTTCCTTCTTGAAAATCGAATTATCGTCAAACGCGGTCATTAGATACACGTGAGTGGCTATGAACAAAATACCAATAATTCTTGTATTTTGTTCCAGCACCGGAAGCTGATGGATCATTTACATGGTACGTACTTGAATTCATTTCAATTGTGGGAAAAATGTTGGTATTTCCTTTCTCTCCCTCTCTCCCTCCTCCCCCTCTCTCTCTCTCTCTCTCTCTCTCTTTCTGTTGTATCTACATTTTAAAATGCGGTTTCAAGGTAAGAGAAAAAGACTTACTTGTTTCTTCATTCATTAAAAGATATATCGTTCCTTTATTTCAAAAGTAACACAACTCAAAAATTAAGTTTTTCAGCAAAGAAAAAATTATATTTCAATTTAACTGACATTAATTAATTAAATAATATAAGCAAGAAGAATACTCTTACAAACATAATTAAATTTGTCATCTTTATCTAATTCATAATAAGTCAAAAATAACATTTTTTTTAGTTGTATCACTTTTGAGATAAAGAAACAAAATGTAATATAAATTATTTTACACTTAATCTTTAAATTATAAAATTAGGACCAGCATACAGTATTATATTTCCTGCAGTATAAAGTATTACGAATAACTTTCAATACTTGATATATATGACCTATAAAACGTTAATTATGATCACAAATTGCCACGTATGCGGCAGTCAAATCGAGATACGAAACATCATTTCCAGGTGTACACGCAAATCAAATTTATTCATACAGAGTATGGAGATCCATACACACTTACGCTAAAATCTAAGCGCGTATATTCATCAAAGCGTAATATACGATATTAAAGACAATTTAAACCACTTTCATATTCATTTTTAGTGATAACTCACCAACATCGCTCTTTAATTATTTTCATACCGTGGGTAACATAAATCGCGAATAGGCGCAATTTCCTGCGAATACAGTGGCCATGAAAGAGTCGTGTCGGTTTTGATGGCATCACCGGGACGCGCGTTACCTGCCACCTTAGTTTCTTTCCATTCGTTACTTCCTTTCGATTATCTCGCACCGTCCTCTATTAATCAGACCCGACAGTCGGTGCTCGCTCTTAATTACTTAGCGAGAGCTCGAAGCTTGCGTACGTAGATTGACCATAAAGATGACTCGGGTACGCTCGATTCTTCGATGGTACCGGCAATATAAAAGCGCCGACTAAGCCGCAGATACACAAGGAAAGGACGAGCAGTTTTAACTGCCCGTTAAAACTCGATGTATCGCGCGCGACGCCATTAAAGGCATTTAATCGAAACGCGAACGTACAGGAATTATTTTTGCTCCGACCTGCTTTTTTCACCTGTCATCGACCGTAATGACGCTAATAGACTTTGGAAGGATCAATTACGTTAGTTATATTTTTTTGTTCGAACAGATTTTATTCTGCTCATAACGCGTGTACATACAAAACCAACTTACATCTCTATCAATCACTAATTAATCATTATCTAATTTATTAAATATATAAATTGTTTTTAATGTTATGCTGTTAGAAAATTGTTTATATTTTAAAACTTTATTTGATATGCAGTTAAACATTATTAACCATGTTGGTTTGTCCAAATTTAATATACAATGCATATTATTTGGATCAATATGATTAAGAAATTCTAGAAAATAAAAAAATAAAAAATTTCATAAAAAAAAGAACTCATAATAACACAACAAAATTACCAAATATCTTAAATAAAATATTAGTACGAAAATAAATTTCATTTATAGTCAAATAGATCCGAACAGATTAACAAAATTAAAAAAGGAATAAAAATGAAAGAGATGTGTGTTACTATAATGTTGGTAAATATTCTTACGACGTACTTTCTCGTTCGTTTGCACGAGGATCGACGTTCTCACACGGATGGATCTTCGCACGTGTGTGCACGCACGCGTGTGTGTAAAGTACAATATATACGTTGAAAAGACTGCGTCTGATTTAAGACCCAAGCCTACCGACGGAATACCACTAGATATTAGGAACGTTCGCTCGGCGAACGAAGCTATAGACAGTCATATCCGGCGGGCACCGGCAATTAATAACTCGCCAGGGCCTATTAATGCTATTGTTCAGAGACGCGTGACGAAAGTGCGTCTGTGTGAGTGCGTCAGCGTGGCCGCGTGCGCGGTGCGCCTGCTATCGGCACTCGAGCGACGGACGTGTGTATGTACCTATGAGCCATGCACGTAAGTTAAGGTATACAGGCCATTTCAAAGTGAGAGGGCGAGACACTCGCAAACAGGTGCTCCCATCTCGTGTCCGTCTGTAATCGGCAGGCCCGATCTGCCGATCGATCGAATCGCGCCACCCGGTGTGAGGGGAAGCCCGCGCTCTTGGAAGAATAAAATGAGATTTTAATCGACTTTTCGTATGCTCACGCACAGCTGGAACGCCTTTTAATACATAGCTCCCGTTCGTAACGTATATTTTGTAGGAGTTGAGCGTCAAGGATACGATTTGCATTAGCATTGCGGATCAATGGAAGTTCTCATTGATAAGAAAAGCTTTGAAACTAGCTATTTATTTCAAAGCAATCTCGAATCAATGTGATTTAAAAAAAAAGAAAAACTATATTATCGTAAACATGTATTAAACATTTATAGCACAATATAATAGAAACTTAGATATTTTATTTTTAGAGAGATTAAGAGAGATAGCCTAACATTTATTAAATACATATTATTAAAAAATAGTAAAACATTACATATTTTGTGGAGAATGAAATATCTTACTCGTCCTAAATTTTTCTCATATGTTTGCCTTCTGCGTCGACGAAGACTTCCTCGTTGAAGACCGCGGTCGAGAAGTGGAGCACGAATAACCGAGCGTACCGATCGCGTTGGAGCGCGTCGCGAAATCTCTGATATATCGGTGCGAAGAATCGAAGCCGTGAAATTTATTTGCCGCACGGCGGTACGTCGGGTGCGACCACTGTGCCGTGAAGGTAATAATAACGATACGCTATATGTATATATGTGGAGAACGGTAGCCGTCAGCAGGCACACAATGCCCAACGACGCACACAAGCCTTCCTCCCGTCTTGTCCAAGTCTCATTACTTCGTTTACACTACCCGGTATACCGGTCGATGCTATCTGTCGTCAGTATATCGGCTACGAGGGTCGCTTCGAATTTTTACCACGACTTGATAGATCGCTTCAGTATGAGCGACGCGCTACTTTTTGCCTTCCTCTTCGATAGTCGCAACGGAACAGTCGTGACCGAAAGAAGGAGGCGAGCAGGGGGCAAGTTCTCTCCCCTATCCTCGGTGGGCATATATACGTTTATGCTAATTTGTAGTTAGCTTACGTACGCTCTCGTATCTCTGCCTTTGATGCGTGCACGGTACGTGCCAACGATAGGGCGACTCGTGGAAACCGGTTTCTGCCTTCCGAAATCGCACGAAACGCGATTTATTTTCCCTTTGTCGGCTATTTGCAAACAGTCGGCGATTTGGCGACCGCTGATTTCGAGCCTTCAAACGTTCAAAGGATGTATGATAATCGCGTAGAACATTACTGAAATATATTAGAGATTAGAAGTTGTGTCGCTAGCACTCGGAATTTTCCGATGCTCAAAAATAATTCGGATTTATTATGGAATACGAAAAGAGTTATCTCGAATTAGACAATATAAAATTATTATATGCAGGATGTGCTGTAAATGATGATACAATTGTAAATAGTGATTCTACGTAGAAAAATAAGTCAAAAACGTAGAATAAAATTTTTTCACTTTGTTTTCGAGCAACATTTTAAATAATTTATAAAATAATAAAATTCAATTTATAAAGTAATAAAATTCCCGACAAATATTTGAAGTCGATTTCCTCGAAAACAAAAAAATTTCATAAAAAAATTTTATTCTATATTTTCAATTTATTTGTTCATGTAAAATCACTCCCTTCAATCACTCTCTTTTTTACTGTACCATCATTTACGGAATACAATGTATATAAAATTAAAAGCATGATTGTGTCATCATTTTCTTTCACGCAAATTTAATATTATACTTATAAATAAATGAGTTTTTTCTTACCCAAAAATCAGTCTTCTTTTTTTTAGCTATTTATAAATAAATAATGAAAGTGAGTTTGTTAAAGATAGCGCACGTGAGTCGTTTCTCGTAACTTGGAAATTTCTTTTCAAATGAAAATTGCCGATTACCCTTTCAATATGACTTAGATGATCCATAATTTAATATTGCATGATTTTCCTTTTATATCTTCGAATATTATCGTCAGTTTAATATATACGAGTTTTGTCAACTTGTAGATATGCAAATTTAAATGCAAACTAATTCTTTCAGAAATTGCCGTATTATAGTATATCTCTCCGAAAAGAAACAAAGGCGTTTCAATATTCTTGTCTTATCACGAATCGGTAAAGAATTAGTACGAAAAGAATCAAATCTATTATTGAAACTGCTAATAAAGGTGGAGACGCAAATGTCCGCACTGCGTCGTTTTCTTCGTACTTCTATACTGCTATATGTGCATTTACGGATCACAGGCAGATTAATAGCCCGTGGAAGGACGAAACCGAGGCGCACGTTGCTTCTGAATCAAGATCGTAAAATCCCTGGCTTCCGTTCACACCAAACGGCCCTCCGAACTCGATTTTTCTCTCTATCTCTATCTTTCCCCTTCTCCTTCCTATTTTGCTCGTATAAGCGCGTGAGGAACCAATAAATCTGGATCCGGTCGCCCGGATCATGTGTGCGGCTACTAAGGCGCTTACACATTCTCCCCCTCTCTGTCTTTCTTTCCGTTTCTTGATCGCGCATTCCCTCCTCTCGTTCTTCCTTCCTTCGCTACAGTTCCCATCGAACTTCCTCGTGCGTCTCTCCGGCCCGCAACAGAGAACTCAAATCTAACTTATTTACATATCTCCGGCGATGGTGGTGAATTACCATATTTACGCGTGTATACACATATATATATATATATATATATAGATATATACGTACTCGGGTGGCACATACGTGCCAATGCATATGGGAGCCAAAGACGGACATGAAGACAGGCGCGTAGGTAGGGGAGTTGAAAGGGGGCAGAGGGGGAAAGACTCCTGGTGCCCGATAAAAACCCTCGTATAGAGGTATACCTCCCGTGTGCAAAGGCGGATCGTATGACACATACGGCATACGTGGCGAGAAAAAAAAAGACAAGAGAGCTATGTCTGCGTGCATGCGTGCGTACGTACATGCATGCGTGCGTGCGTGCGTGCGCGTGCACTCGGCTGTGTGCGTACAAGCGTGTGCAGGGGATACCCCTCCTTTATTGGGCCAGGTGGAGGGGCCGCGCCAAGGTCGAGCCTGGTTCTCTGTCTTTCGATCGTTAGAAAGGGTTGTGGATCGATGAGCATGGATTAGCATTGCATTACGATTATGTCCATATCTTGGAACATTTGTGGCCATCACAATGTGAACTCGATGTCTTTATGATATGTCAAGTACACGATATTTTGTAACGCAAAGTTCGTTTAATATGTGAGAAAAAAAAACAATTTACTTATAATAGACAATAACAGCAATTAATATCATCGATATTATTGATTATATATGCATTGTCGGTATTATTATCTTAAATGTGTTAGATTTGTTATGTATCATTAAATTAATATGTATATAAAAATTTAATAAGATATAAACTCATGATCAATGGCTTAGACGGCGATTAGAAATGTTTGCCCGCAAAGCGTGAGTCTGTAAGTGATGGTACATTGCCCTAGAAAATATCGAAGAAAGAGACCATAAAAGTCGATTAAGATTGCCTTACCCGGCATACGTCGAAGTCGAGATTTTCAACGGAAAACTTACAGCATTTCAGGTAGTTTTGTGACTGACACCTTTGCTTGTTGACCTGGATCAATTCTGAAATCAAGATCCAGGAAAATTGTGTGCAGGTAGCATACAGACGGTGATTCATTGGGCGGAAAAGCATTACTAGCTAACTAGGAAAACAATACTTTCGAAAATCTTGCCATAATATCTAGATTACCCATTACATCATTCAATAATTATCGATTTATCAATTTAAATATATTTTTTTCATATAAACTATTGACTATTCTGTCAAATTCATAAATGAACGTAATTTTGTACGATGTGCAAAACAAAAAAGTATTATTATTATACAAAAATTCACCACGTTTGCGAAAGTAAGGAAAAGCGTGATTATTTGAAACGATCGTTTAAAGATAAAAAAGTCGGCATGGGTCAATATTCACAGTTCGACACGCGAAACATAAAAGTATTAATTACTGTATAAAAATACGCAATGTTTGCGTAAGTAAAGAAAAACATGATTATTTGATGTAACCGTTTAAAAGTAGATAAAAGTCGGCGCGAGACAATGTTCGGAGTCAATGTCCAAACGCAAAAGCTGGAATGTTCTCTTCACTTTCGAAACCGACACTTTTGCTCGTTGACCCGGATCAACCCTGGAAATCAAGATCGAGAAAAGTTGAACGCAGGTAGTATAAAAATGGGCGATTGTCCATTGTGCGTGTGGAAAAGCACGTATATCGGTGGAAAAGAAGTTACGTGTATCGTGTACGGAAAACGATACGCATTCAGCCCGGCGCTCTTCCTCGTCCACGGGGTGTCCTAGAATTGAAAACGTGAGACACGAGCTCGTGGATGCGACAAACGTGACAGGTAGAAACACTCCGGCAGCTAAGAAAAACCTCTTTCTTCCCCCAGAGACTGCTAGACAGTGCATTCAGCGCGATTGGTTCCGTTTCATTTTTCACACCGATTGAAGAACGCATCAACAAATAAAGATATATTCAGTATGCATTTGTATTCTTGTAATCCTTAGATATATTCTCAGTAAATGCACACGCTGTCATCTATGTAATTTATAAAAGCTAGATGTTTTAATAAATGATTTTTCACCGCATAAAATAAAATTTAATTCAGATAAAAAATTTTTTATATAAAAACAATTTTGTCATACGGATAGTATTCAATTCTGTTATTCTATAATCGCAGTGTTGTATCTAACAATAAAGTTCCAGACACCTGACATGTTGAGCTTCCACTCGAAAATCTCAAACTCAGAAGCGATTGGGAACACAACGAGAATGAAAATACATTAAAATTTCCACAAAGGGAAAAAAGCGGGATTATATACCGTAGATCGGGCACAAAAGTATTAGCACCATTTTGCTCCCTTAATATATTATTTCTGCGTCGAGGACCTTCTCAGGCCCCTTCGTCCATAGCCTTTCAATAGACAGTCATATACATATCTATGAGAAGACGAGACGAGAGGGTGAGGAGGATGTACTGATACCCGAATTTCTTTCGATCGACCGGTCGGGAGACGTCGTCTCCATCGCGAGTGTGCACGCGGGATGCAAATTTCTTCGTATGCAAATCGTGCATCGGGAGGTATGCAAATGCTCGGAACATGTGCGCCCCGTCTTTTTCGAACCCTTTTCCGCCCAGCACGCCGAAGATGATCGGGAACGCGCCCGATATTTGCATATCTTGGATATTTCCTCTCATTGTGTATCGGGACTATTGTACCGTGGGTTCCTCCGTTCCGGGATGGGACGCGGAATCTTATGTACATGATGGATCCAAGCCATTAATCCGAATATCTCATTGAACCGAACCGGTGCTAGGATTGACAGATTGCCTCGAGTGTTCCCAGGATCACTGTTTCCGGCTTCTTAATGTTTTCCCGAACGTATGCTCGCAGATGTTTTCGCGCATCAATTAAATATTGAGCCTTATATTTTTTTCGCGTCGAAAAATTCGCAAGTTATAAGAAAAAAAAATATTAAAGTTATAAAGAAATCATTTTTTAAAATTATTTACATGTCTGATATAAGTAGATTTCTGTTAATTATCTATGTATGTACGATCAGTTACGATATGTTAACATTACTTCTAAGTCTACAACAGACATAATAATAGACATCGAATAAGAGTTGCTCAAAGTATTAATGTAGTTGACAGTTGACTAATTGAAGATGCACCGAGCAAACGTAAATAAGATAAAAGAAAATTTAGCGAACGTGAGAAAGGGGCACGGTCGTCTTAGCATATCGAAATTACAACATAATCGAGAGCGTATCGAAATCAAGGGCCAGAGCACAGGATATATTATACTCATAATACGATCGTACCGGAGATGTTATTGTCTGAAACCAGTCTGGAACGATCTCTAACTCTTTTGCATACTCGCTCCGCGATTCGTAATTATTGGTCCACGCGCATTGATTATTAAACAGCTTATTATATGCGTTTCGCTCTCGGTGTTTTCGACGGTGTCCTGTCTGAATATATGTCATCGCGATTGAGGGGAGAACAGTCTAGAAAAACTGCCAGGTGCTCGCAAGTATGAAATCAATTTGGATAAGAAACACTGCGAGAAGGAGCAAGTTTTGCTCGCAAGTCCCAAAGCCCAACGGACGCGCATCTGGAATTTTTTCGCAATAGCATTTGCATATCGATCATCCGGTGCAATAAATCTGTACTACTTGTAAGCCAGTTTAAATTTTACACCTTACCACCCTAGATTATGGAATGATAACATGTCCAACACTGAAAGTTACAACATAATAACATGTAAAAAGCCATACTCACTAAATTATATTTTTATCCTCGCTAGCGTCGTAAACAATACGTAAAATGTGTATACCGATAACAACGTATAACAGTGCTTGTTTACAACGTTTACAGCAACAGATATTTTCGATGATGCATCATGCCGCGCTCGGACACGCAATGGTTGCTGAAATAATTGCTCGAAAACGGTAGTGCGCGAGTGTGGAGTGCGCGGGGGAGAGATAGATGCTAAATTCCTCTTTGCTCCGAATTAATCTCGGCCGGAATGTAACTCCCACACCCGACTATCCCATTGCCCCCGTGGACGTCGCGCCATGGTGGACTTTCATCACGAATGGCTTCTAGAAGGGATGCAATTGTCCGCGTCGTCGAATCGATGTGTACGAATACGATACACGTTTTCGCGTCACCGACGAGAGAGATAGATAGATATCGCTCTTTAAAGAATGAGAGAGAGAGAGAGAGAGAGAGAGAGAGAGAGATAGAGAGAGAGAGAGAGAGAGAGAGGAGGAGGAGAGGGCAAGAGAGACGAGAGCAGATGTAGCACCGCATTGTGCTCCGATCGAATCATTCATTTGTGTTCTTCGCGTATAGCATTGTATAACGATTGTATAACGCATATCAAGTCGGGCCAAACGTGTTGTTTGCACCGTAATTATTTTACGTTGCGCAATGTGATCGTTTACCGCCGGCATTCGTTGTTTGGGGAATACATCGCGATACAAATATATGTACTACTCGGCAGTTTGATAATACCTGATCGGAAAGACGCATCCCGCCAATGGCGCAACGTCTACAGAGTTGTCCTTATGCATTGCATGTCACATTCGTTGTTGCATAACCACGCTGATAGTGATCGTTTTAAGATATTAGTTGCGTTTTACGTTTAAATGTCTTGTGGCGGAACTTGAGATTGCAACTTGAGATATAACACATTCATAAAAGTAATGCGTTACGCTAACAAGTTTATTATATAATGATATATATTAGAATTTTAAGATATGTATGAATCACTGATTATTCTTATAATCATGGCTATAATAATAAATTTTGCAAAATATCTTTCATAATCGAAATATATTTGTCGGGAGATATAATATCAATACATATTTGTAACGTAAAACATTTGTTATCACTGAGAAAAATGGATTAAATAGTAATTCTGGTGGAAAACGGACAAATCAGAATTTTCTGATTACCAGAATTTTAATTGAGATAAAAAGAATTCTGATTGATATAATTATTCTGGTAAAAATAAGAATTCTATAAATTTTACTAAAAATGTATCAACCAGAATTCCGGTCACTTCAACTAGAATTCTAATAAATTTTCAACTAAAAAGTTTTCTCAGAGATATATACGTATATTTGCTATATACATAATTTGTTTTTCCATACGGTATAATTTTCTTTAACGGATTATCTCAAACGCTAACTCATACGTACACGTATGCAAAGTAATCTTATTAATTATGCAGGGAGATGAAACTCAGCATTACGTCCATGACGAGAAATCTTAATGACAATCGGCGAATAAGTCGCCGATTGGGCGCGGTGTTCCTGCTATTTTCTGGGGCCAGAGCCGGATTCGTCGTATGCAAATATAAAATCGTCGAATAACAATTCTGCCTATGTTTATTAATAACTGCTCTTTCCCATAGACTGTTGGTGACTCGAATAAACCGGCTAAGCGACTCTATGAATCCCTTTGTGAATTATTTCAAGACAGTTCGGATCGATTTTTGAACGCGACATCTTCAAATAAGTTGTGAGCTAACAAAATTATAATACAAATTATTTAGGAACATAAATAAAATGTTCAATTACATTGTTCAATTAAATAACCTTAAAATAATAACTATTATTTCAATAATATATCTTTTATATTATAAGTATAAATTATATTATAAAAAAATTTCTTTTGTTATATGTAAGGTCAAATCAAAACTTCGAATTGATAAAATTGTCGAACGGTACCATTCGATCTCACATACAATTACAGAGCATATAATAACGTATTACATTCGCGAATACATTCAGCTAATGAATTATATTTCCGTCATACAATAATACATATGGAACTTAAACGCGATCTCTTAAGAAATGTCTTAATTAATCCTCAGAAGCGTTTATAGCAAATTACTTCTTGCGGTGGTAATTAGGTAAAATTACAACGTTCGCGTTGCACAATAAAGTAGAACAGACGGCATGAGAACTACTACGTTGATGCAAGAACGGCCGCTTTAGTTTTGCTTATCATTTGCTGCGTGCAAACAAAATCTTATGTATACATGCTTTAATTGAAATAACGCATTCTTTTAGCTTTAAAATTTTTCATAATAATTAAAATAAGCGTGTAATTGATTCATAGATTAATATACCTATTTGTGCTTATATTCATAATTAATTATGTGTTGCTTCTTAGCTATTAAAATGATAAATACATATGCAATTGATATCCTTGATTTAGTAAAAGATAATTAAAATCCAATAAATCTTATAACGTAATATTGAGCATTTGTACATTTTCTCAATTTAACATCAATCAACATTGACGTTGATTGATTATTTATAAAGTCGTAATTCTTGGACAATATAAAGAGGACGTTCTGCATTTTGTACACAGGAAACGATAATGCACTTTTTATCGGCAAAAGATATTGTCGATTGTATACTGTCAAAATTTCTTCATATTGTTGAAGGAAATCAACACGCAATTGCGTGCTTGTTGCGTACGTCCGATTGTTTATCACACGTATGCATGGTAAATATTATAAATACGCGCCGTAAGCACTTTCAAATTTTGACATCTTTGTAAATCCCAATCGTATTTATAGCAAAATGATTCAAAATGTTTCCGGAGAGAGTTGTTAAATAAAGACATAAGCAATTCTTCAAATGTTTAAATTCGCTATAAATTGAATCAGTTTATCACTATTTATTTTTATTTAATTATAAATAAATATAGTATTTTATATATATATATATATATATATATATATACGTTTCTAAACGTTATTCAGCATTAAACATTTTTCGATACGTCAACATATTTGTTATCACAGGTTCGATACTCTCGTTTATTATTATGTATTGTACAGTGATTACGCGAAATTCCGGGAATTATGATGCGCTATCGTATGTAATCGACTATTCCTTGTATGACTCGACCCGAGTGTTGAGTATCGCCACGTACGGCGAAATATGATCCCCTGGACGTTCCTGGCCTACATTGCCACTCATTATGTGATCGAAAGTGAACGCTTAACCCTCGCCTCAAGAGGACAATATTGAACAATAGATTGTAGGACCGACGTATATTACGTCAGACAGTGTCGGGTGTAAATCATCAGTAGCATAGCGATATATAGCGATATATAACGATATATAGAGATATATAGCGATCTCAAGTCTCTTGCAAGTCATATAAAAATACGAATTTTCACGTTTCCATAAAAAAAGAATTCTATTTAATATTTGCAAATTTGTTACTACTTTATAACATTATGCACAGCCGTCGCAGAGAAGTAATTTATTAACACGGTTGTTAGAGTTATATATTGCAAGCATAATTCACCGATCAAGATGACACGTTTGATCTATTCGCTCAGTGCTATAGACAGAGCATTCTTCTTCATGAAATTACGACGAGTGTAAGAACTGGGAAGAGTAATGTCGTTCCAGTCATTTGAGGGTTTGTCTTACACGCGGCAATATTTCTGTGTATACTTATAAAGCGAAGTAATGTACAGCAGATGGTCATGGTCATCGCGAGGAACCAAGATCTCGTTTTGTCAGATCCTCAGAATTATGTTTGATTAAAAGCAAGCACGGAAATAATTTAGAAGAGGGTTTAATTCTTTTTGAGATTCTACTCTCGTCTTTTTTTGTGATAAAATCAGACATAATACTATTTTTTATGTTAACAATACTTTTTGATCTATTAAGATTTTATATATTTTCTAAGAATATTAATTCTTTTACGATCTTTAGTATGACTCAATATAAGTTTCATATTTGTTAAATAGCCAAGACTCAATAAAAGTAATTTATTATATTACATCAAATAAAAAGTAAATACTTTTTTTTTCATGAAAAATTCTCATTACGACGAGACTTCTTAATATTAAAGATTCTAAAAAATTTTAAGATTTATACTTTATATTATCAATTACAACTAAAACGTAATGACGTAAATGAGAAAAAAATTAATGAGAATAATTATTAAGTAATTAATGAGAATTGATTATAGAAACAATTTCTGGAGAAGAGATTGCGACGATGCCGGCTGGAATTTTTAAAGAGTGTGCTGCACATTGTCGACCGCGACTCTTAAAATGAAAGCCTCCATTCAGTTGCTAATATTCGTTCAAGTGTACCTTTCTGAAAGTTGTTTCCAAGAGTGTGTATATTTTAAGTACACATGTTACATCCTATAATAACATGTATCCTATAATATCTACATGTACATTGCAATCAGTAGAAACATCCAAACCAGAGTTATAAACAATAATAAAATAAAAATATCACGTATCAAAAAGAGTTAAGTAATTAACGATACTAAATAATAATTACTTTCTAAAAACAATGCTAAACACGTAAGATAAAATGAGCTAAAATGTATTAATAAAAAAATATTTTAAAAAATTATTTAAAATATTTGTCGCATCATGCAATTATATCGATCCACTGTATTAAATCATAAAGCAGTTTTATGAGAAATAATATTGTTAAGGTAACACGGTGAGAGATGCCAATCTCGAAGTGACACTATCTCAAATGGATGCCGCTGCGGTACGAGTTGCGAAAGTGCATATACAAGCTTTCGGGTGAGGATGAGAAGCGGAGTAAAGATAAGGGTAGAAAAACGTCGAGCTGTGTGATCGTCCAGAAGCGACAGCAGTGGGGACAACGAGGGGGTTAGAACCTGCGCCTAAGATCACCCCTTTCGAGCGCATGCTCATGCACCTTTTCCCACCCTGTCGCCGTGCTTTGACTCCCGATCGGAAAGAAGACCAGAGAGCCAAATTATCAGTTTTCCTTATTTTCTCGACTTCTTCTCGCTCAGATTTCAAGCACACATATATACCAATTCGAGACACATTTCTCGATGTAAACTTCAAATTAAGTAATATAGTAAAATACATATCAATATTTTGCTTTTGTGAGATATGTACATATTAAAATTATTAGATAATGATTCGAACTATTTTACAATAAATTTAAAACATTTTCTTTTGAAATATATTTCAAAATCTATTCAATTTGTCATTAATCGTAAAAATTATTAAGTTAACTTGCATAGATAAGTATATTAGATTTAGATTATAAAAACAGACAACTTTACGTCTATTTTGTATAATTTCCGAAGAAGAAACTTTTTTTAAGTTTAAAGACAATATATTAAAAGACGTAAATTTCGACATAGAAAAATAGAAAAATACTAAGTCTGATTTCTATAGAAAGAAAGAAACGGGAAAAAATTGGATATAAATAAAAGGATTGCAATAATCGATTCTTAATTCGAAGCCTAGTCTCTCTGATCATATGTTCTTCCATTGCTGCTGATCAGAAACTTTGTTTCAACTTGAAAATCTTGAGCGTAGCGCAACCCTTCTTTCCGATCAGCCCGTTGAAGTCACCGATACTTCCGATACCTGATATAGTGAACCGTCCCTCGGCGTTGCGGTTCGTGTCCTCGTGGCTGTAGATGGAAGGGGTGCGTAGCACATGGGTGGGGGTAGCCACCCTCACGTTCCAGCAGCCTAGTTTCCATCGGTTTGCGTTATGCGGCGCCACCGTACGGCCTGCGCCGGAGCAGTCTCCCGTTCCCGAGTTGATTAAGTCTTGTCCAACCTCGATGCATCCACGTCCCCTGTATCATTCACCTTAGATTCATCTAGAGGGAAGCGATCATCGGTAACGATCGAACGAGCAGGTCAATCATTAGCGGAATACCTACTACGATTTATGATGGAGAGCTGCGGCTGGTTGATGATGACTGGCCGACCCACCTCGAGACCGAGGCAGACAATTCTTTCGCCGGGGTGGAAAAGTGCGTGGCCGGAGGGATGACTGCGAGGGCTGCAGGCACCGAGCGCTCGAGTTAGTCTCGGCCAGAACACAGGCCCAGCAGGATCATCGCACACGCACACGAGGCGCGTGGAGTGCGTCGAATAGG
>NW_011626988.1:1359740-1428128 GCF_000204515.1 Acromyrmex echinatior
TTCACGCGCCGGATCATCGGGCGAGTGCAGTGGTGCTTCGGTATAAGGTGTGCTCTCCCCGCTGCCCCCATTCCGTATACGCTCGAGAACAGTCGCGCGAGTAAAGAGGCACTCCTCGGTCCTGCTTACTTCGAGTTTATTTTCTTTATTTCCTTTCATCTGCTTCGCGCTACGGATTTCTTTTCGTTCTTCGCGTACAATTCCGCGGACGACCACGAAGATCGGAGAAACGGTTCCGAGGGAAGACGACGTCGAAGAGTGACTACGGAGAATGGCGGAGAGACTGTGTTGCATCAGGTGATTGTCAACGACTTGTGATTGTGTACTTGTGATGATCTTCAGCTGTGATAAAGTTTTCCCCCTCGAGAGATTTCGTGATGATCCAAGTTAACGCGGGTGATTGGCACGTAGGGGCTATACGCGAATAATCTTGAGCAATTTTCTCTAGAGATAGTTATTGTATCAATGGACACGATAGGTACATTCGAAATAACTTCGATTTAAAAAAGTATAAAATGATGAAATTGCAAATAAGTAACTGCATTTTATTTTTAAAGTTTTAATTTAAATTTGCAATTTCTTACGTCAAATCATTTACAGAAATTTTTCTTTTTTAGATTTTATTTAATTTTAGATTTTATTTTCAGATTTTATTTAATAAAATAAATGGATTATTGGAGAAATATTGAAATAGCAGATCAGCGCGATGCGATATCTAGTTAGATTAGATTTTTATAATAAATGCATTTAAAAAAAGCATATTTGCTTTATCAAAATTGTATAAAATATAATATAATCCATAGTATGAATACTTTAACAATATTTCTGCATTTAAATATTTTTTTCATAAAATTATCTTTAATGTCGAGGAGATTTACAAAAAAATGACTCATGATCGCGTTACAGTAATAATGTGAGAGAAAAACTAAATTCGCGTAACTATGATATTTTTAACTAAGGATATTGTGATAAGTTCAATCTCGATCAGCACTTTCGTGGGATTTTCTTTCTCATTTGAGTTCCCCCCGCAAATACATCATACACGTGTAGGCATTCTTTAGAATTATCTGAAAGTCGAAACGGTACCAGCGTGAACGTGACCATCAGACGGATTCCAGATCGTCTCGGGCATATTACGTACCTTTATCTCAAGCGGTCAACCAACTTGCTTCTCGGCTCGGAAAGGAGAGTGAGAAACGCGATTCGAGTGGCTCTCTGTCGGAGAACTCGAGACCCGGTTGATAGCACTTAGCTGACTATTATAATTCGCGCGAGTTTCAGATCGGCAAACACGTAAACCTTAACGTCTCGAGTACGAGATCGTAAACTTCATTTGCGTTTCAACGCGCGGAACTGGCGTCAAGTGTGTTCACGAAACTCGTGATCGTTGACGCGAGATCATCATTAGTGAAAGAGAGAGAAAGAGAAAGAGGGGGGGGGGAGGGTAAGGAGAAGCAGAAATTTTCTCCATACATTGGTAAACTCCTCTGATTTAGGCAAATGCATCTTAAAGAAATTCGTGGGAAACTTGATATTATGTCACAGTACACCTATTATGAAAAAAAGGAAGACTTATGAAGGAGTACTTATATTTAATCATGATCGATCCCTGTGTCATACTTCTTCAATGTTCGCGATCTTGCGAGTCATTAGCGGTTGACAAATGTTTCTTTCTTTTCTTTTTTCTAAAAAAAAAACCTCCATTTTTCATGTAAGAAGCGTTCAAGCGTTGTCTCGAAAAATAATCATCGCATTCATCCGGATCGAGTTCATTCCTCGGATCCTGTATGTACCTCCCTATCTGTATCCCCCTTCGACTCCCTTGCTCTTATCCGGTATAAAAAAGATTTCGCTTACTGTCGGACAGACGGACGGTTGAGTCTCATGTCTTTCCTACCGCGAGTGTGTCGCGCGACGACGTCCCTGAGCGCGGCTCTTGAACTTACGGTTCTCTCGTTCGTCGCGCATCCTTCGTGTGCCTCCGCGCAAAAGATATTGTTACAATCGCCGGGGAGTCTTCGAAGAGAATCGCGTTGCCCCACGAAGACCAATGGCGGGGACAGGGCGGCGGAAGAGACTTTATCGTCGACCGGTATATTGAGTAGCGTGCGACCGTTGGAAGAAAGTGAGTCTCTCTGCTGCGAGCAGCGAAATTCCAAGACGACCGTGACGCACAACGCGACGTCTTTCGCGGTTCCGTTTTCGATAGCCGGCACTCGGGGACTTTTTGTTTAATCGTTTTTGTTCGTGCGCGATATGTCGTATTCTCGCGACAAGGTAAAAAAAAGAAATCCCGCCGATTAAACGAAGGCGCGTTTCAAATTCCTAGAGGTTTCATTTAAGTGATATCAATGAGCAGTTTCCGATTCAACGGTATTCAGAAAACTTCGTCAACTATCCTTAGCCCATTGATTTTTCTCTTTAATATAAAAAAAAATTAAACTCCAGGCAAAATAATAAATTTGATACGTGATCCTCTTGTTACATGTAGACGTAATTAGTTTTACGATCAGCTTCTTGCACATTCAGCATTTCGTTATCTTCAAAGAAGAATGACTGCGAATTAAAAACACATACACACCCCTGACAGTTGCTTTTTTCGCGCGACACGCGTAAAAATCTGTGACGGACGGCAATGGTAATTTGCATAAAGCGAAACGCGATCGAGAAACCGCGGCGCGTAAGCGATGCAGCGGCGACGCGGAAAATGGCCGAGAAATTCGGTTTTTGTTCTCATCGATGGACGATGTAAATGCGAAATAAACCCGCGCTACTACGGGTGTACGTCTGGGAAATATGTAATTTAAACTCGAAATGATTTGTCGCAAGTGAGTTATTCCACGGTACATCGAAATCCGAGCGGCACGTCGCATATCAGGCAACGCATTAACTTGTCGTACTATTACGAGAACTGACCGGTCATACCGCGTATATACGAGCAGTAAAATCGTCTCAACGGCATTGCAAAACGTGAGGGTATATTCGTGCTTTTGGCCAATCGCCGAACGTCCACCCACCGGCGGTCAAACACTTTCGATTGATAATTTTATCTTTATCGTAAATGTAAACGATCTTCACGTGTCTGATTTCGTGCCAGTGTTCAATAAATTTAAAACAATTTTTCAAAATGTGCAAAAATACCACACGAATCAGCAGAAAAATAATAAACATTCATAATGCGTCACTATGGTTTTTATTCGAAATCGTTTTGCAAATCCGATATTTTAAATTATCGCTACTTTCCTGAGATCAGTAATTCTATTATACATAGAAAGTCGACATATGTATAACTTACAAAAAATATTTTTATCCAAAATTAGTCTTTTCTGACAAATCTAGCTATGGAATATTCTGTTTTAATATTAATTGTTGCCATAAAACGTAATATAATTTTGCGATACAAGGGCTATTTTAAAGAACTTATCGAATAACAGATAAAAGCGATAGACTGTTCAGAATGTGTCACTGGAAGTTCACGTTACTTTATTAAGTGCTCAACAATGAACTGTCAGTCAAATTTATCTGCTCGTTTTCGATCAAGAATAACCATTTCGATTGTAATTCTAATTATCTGGCAAACTTAATGCATATCTCTTCTCGGTATTATAATCAAATAAAAAGTCATTTTATTAAGTTGTCTTCCAATATCTCTTTAGAACTCACTGTTGCATTATAAATTCAAAATTTTCAGATTTTTACAAAAATATATACGTTATGTAACAACTATAAATTTAGAGATACTTTTATCATGAAATAATTAAACTATCTCTATGTAGATGGAAAAAAATGTATAAATATCGAAAAATTTAATTTATTATTAAATTAACTTTCTTTTAAAGAATTAAATTGAAATTGCAAGGATTGTGTGCGCTATACCTTTGTCGAAGCTATACAAGTACATAACTCGTGGATACATAATTATAATACAATTCCTGCGCTAAATGCAGGTTCGAAATTCTTAATTTTGCTCCAAGATATATTTCTACAAGAACATTTTATTTCTATTCAGGATGTCTACGATCTATTTAAAACTCGAATCCACTCATCATTGGCGGTGCCACCGCATAACATAGCCGTTTGTCCGGGCTACTGGCTTTGTCAACAATGTATCCAAATGTGGACAACAAAATTATATATTTCTAACCGTCGAAGACGCGAGAATTGCTAATCTTGCCCATCGCAATATGTATGTACGCGTGTACGCGGATGCACACGCACATCGCGCACGTCGACCGGCGTTGACAAACTAATCCTCGCGCTATACCGGGTGATCGTAAAGTACGCTGGCAAGCTAGCAATCGTGTAGTATTTTCGTGGTTTAGTCGAGCCTGATAAATCTCGCGCATTAGCTCCGCGACAACGCGAGTTAACGTAACCGCATCACATCGGCTCCGAAAATTACAAGTTTATGAAATTTCTGCGAACTTCATAGCGCAATCAATATCACGCGCGAATTGTTCTTGTCATTCGTTATGACGAAACGTGTCTAAGCACTACGAGTGATTTCAAAATAATAGATATTCCGCGTGAAAATCGGACTAACGTGAGAATATATTGAATTCTTGTCTTATTAGCAATCATTTTGTTAGAAATAATTTTACATAACTTTATGTCTCTTGATCAAATGCAATATATTTCCTTCGTTAATAATTATAATACATCCTCCTCTTTATGTCGCAACGATTTTCGATTATCACTTGTCTCACTGCACCATTTGAGAATACGAACGAGACGAATGATATTCATTGCAGAATACGAAAGCAGACATTGTCACATTAATAACAACTGGCTGAAATTCCCTAAGTTAAACAGCCGCGTTAGCCGTAGAAACCAATCCCAAACTGCTGATGGTATTGCGAATTAGCGCGGAATACTTAATCGTACAAAATCGATCGTCACGTTGTAACTTTGTTGCGTTAATCGAGCAACAAGTATCTAGTCAGTATTCTAATGATGATGCGCCTGATGTTATGTAAACTATAGGTATACTCAGTATCACATTTAATCAATTAATTTTAACTTTCTACATTGATTTGTGCAATAATCTATTAGTTGTTAAAAATGTATCATAAAAATTAGCGATTCCATAAATTAATTTCTCTCTCTCTCTCTCTCTCTCTCTCTCTCTCTCTCTCTCTCTCTCTCTCTCTTTAATAATATCGTTTCTGCTTGATTATCGACAGAATTAACATGCGTTAATTAACACTTAGAAAATACTTCGCACTGAAAAATTATTAAGAAAAATTTAATAAAAAAATAATTTATTAGCATTGATGTAGAACGCTACGTTCTAATAAATAATTACGAGTCTAAATTAATAATTATACTATTCTTTTCTTGAAATACATTTTTCCAGATATTATAATCTTAACAAATTATGTTAATTATTTGGTACTTTTCTTAACTTTGATTTTTGTAATTTCATAGAAAATTTTTTTCACAGCCAACATGATATATATAACTATTCTCGTGTACTGTTTAATTTTAATTCATTACGGAAATGAATTCGTTAGAATCCCAAACTGCGACAATCAATCTTGCAAAGTCGAAAGTCAATACTGCAGACAATCAGTATGAAAATGAACGTTACGTGTGCTCGTACGTGCACCGGGTTCGATACTAGTTAAGTTAACTGGTGCGAAGTGGGTTTACCGCGGTAAAAGGCGGGTTGTACTAGCTAACCCCTTCAGTGGGCTATTATCTGCACGCGTGTGCCCTTAGCCTATTTTTTTATTTACGACGCGTAAGTCAACCCCATAACATCGTGACAAGAATAATTCTGATATTAAATGCTTAGTGTTGCAGTTTCTTTTCTTTCTTTTTATGGGTTAATTAGAATCATAAAAATACATAGACACAGCAAATTTTTCGTTTGGCATTCAAAAGTTATCTTGTCCCTTGATACGAAGAATTTTGGATAGGAAGAATTTTTTTACAGTCACGCAATTTGCTTGAATAGAAATTTAAAAATTTAAGAAATCTCTCGCCTATTTCGTGAACTGAAATATTTGGCTATTGAAACAGTGAGATTTAGCTAATTCAATTTTTAATCGCGTGTTTAGTAAAAGAACAATGTTATTGATTAAAGTACGGTATTTCTGTTGATTAAGCTGTTAGATCTCAACTAGATACAGTTCACGATTTAGAAAGGAAAACTTTTGTCCTGCATTTTAAAGTAATTTTCAAGTAATTAAGAAAGGAGAGGCACTGGGTGTAATGGCGGATACACGCGCGGAAGGAGACTTTGGATGGCTTGTAATTTTTATTCTTGTGTAAATGACAGTTTGAATGATTTCACTTTCCAAATCATAATTTTTCCGTAACTTTTATCTTATAAAGAGTATCATCTTATTTAATAAAAAATATTTAAATAGCTAATCAAATTCTGATTCTTAGTTAAAAACATTGTTTACTATTTGTGACCATTTTAGAGTTTTAATACGTAATTGTCATTTATATATACTTCGTAATTTCTATATTCCCCAACTATCTTTCTTTCTTCTTTATGCTTCTCGTCTAATATTTTCCTTCAGTCACAATTCAATAGTAATCAAATTAAATCGTGAATTAAGAACTCCAACAAAAAAATATATGAATCAGAATTGTAAAATTTAATCGATCTTATTAAATGTTCTAAGATTACCTCGATTATTGTCGATGTAAATAATTTCCAACTCTGCTCAGTGAAGTAATTGATAGAAAAGTTGACGCATCTTTCGAAAAATCAAAACAAATTTGGAATCTAATCTGTCTTTTTCAACAAAAGATATTTACTTAAGCTGTTAAGACTTTTGGTGGGTTAGGGACCAAGAAAATAGAAAGAAAGATAGAATAAAGAAAGACAGAAAAGGCGATGGAAGAAGGAAAGAGGAGGAGGAAGATAGAAAGTCGAAAAAATGAAACAGGCTGATAGAGGGAGCGAAAGGGGGATAGATCGGATGGAAAGGATGGGAAATCAGAAGAAAAAGAGTAAGGAACGAAGAAGGGAACTAGCGATCGGCAGGGGTTGGAAAAGGGCGGTCGGGGAGTTGAAAATATGAGATCCGCTCTGGTAGGGACCACCTAGCCAGCCTCCGCTTCTTTCCGCGGCCTCCCGCTCCTTCTCGCGGCTTATCCCCACTCACGCAGTGTCCTTTCCGAGATCAGACGGTGCGACCGTGGTGGGGATACTCCCAGAGTCCAAGATTGGTTGTGTGGGGGGTTGGACTACCCCACTACGAGTCGCAGATCCCGCCTATCTCCCACCATTGGTTCTGCGCCTCCTCCAGGCATTGCATCGGTCGTCCGGTAGCTCTTAGTTTCAGGTTAGGAGCCTGCTAGTACGGGTCTCGTTCTCTCTTCTTGAGGTCATCCGGACGAGAGCGGACGAAAGAGTTCGCGACCCGGGTGCGTTAGTGGAATCACAAAACGAGGAAGGAGACCAAGAAAGAGGAAGAGCAGGATATCGAGAATAACCAATCATCTTTACTCTACCTTTCGATAAAAGAAGGCACTGAACGTCAGACATTGGGCCTGCCATCAGAGTGACATCGATGAAACTCAAGAGACTGCTGGAGAACGGATTACACAAGGAGAGCAGATTTCGAAATCGCGCGGCGTATCAATCAAGTGTTACCTTCAAGTGTCACCAAAGTGTTCCGAATCTCGAAGTGATCTTCCTCATGTGACTGGAGGAGACTCCGTTCACATCATCGTGATTGTTTTTTTTTGTGTAGTCGATTGTGCACCTAAAGTGCGTGAGTGTCGCGGACTGAGCTCCGGTTGACGCGAGTGAGAAACACTGATCCGTTCCGTGATGCGTGCCGTGTGATGCGGCAGCGAGTAGAGATCTGCTCGCATGAGGACGACGAAGAAGAGCATAACATTGAATATCGACAGACTGTCTGTGAGAGACTACATAATCCTGATGAGTCTGCGGATAGTCCTGTCTAGGAGTTCCATGACCTTCTGATAGTAGTGATAGTAGTCTAATGATACGGTGACGAATGATACGGATCAACACAATCCGTCGATCGAGGAAGATCGAGACGTTTAGCACAGTGCTGATAATGTCGCGATACCGAGCACGTTTTCGACAAATGTGAAATTACCGTTTGATCTGTGAGAATTCCAAGTGTCGTGATTCAACGTTGCTTATGAACGAATCGCGACGTGCTAAATCCAGACGATCGGCTCGGATCACAGAAAGACAAGAAAAAGACCGATCCAAGTACTCCGCTTAGATTAGAAATTAATAGATAGAGGACGTGCTGTGTGAGTGATAACTATCAAACGCTTGCAACGTACGTTGGAAACTCTCGAGAGGGAAACTCCTGAAGATCGAATGCGCGCTGCCACGAAAGAGGGTCGGCCCGGCGAGGCTCATCGCGGGGGACGCGTGACACGCTACACATTGCGCTGTAGACTGCTGGTGAGAGACGGTACCGACGGAACCGCCGCCTAAAACGTGTTCTCCGAGTGTGACCGGCAACGGAGGTGGAGGAGGCGGCGGCGGAGGCGGCAAACGAGGAAGAGCAGTTTTGCGTCCGCCGGAGAAGCTCGAAGCCGTCAAAGTGGCTTCGTCACTGGGGCTCCAGGGGCCGTCAGCGCCGATCGGGGCCCAACTACTGGCTACTGGTGGTTCGGAGGATGCGCCGACCGCGACCGTGTACCACGCCAATCTGGTAGCCGGTAGCAATACCTCCGTCGTGACAGCGGCGCTCCAACAGCCCATACTAGCGAGTCTGAACTCAGCGGCATTGGCCAGCATGCAGGCCTCCGCGGAGGCCAACTCGCGGAATATAACGACCATGGAATGGCTCTACAAGAAGGAGCCCTTATTCACGCTTGCCCACTTCTGGCAACAGGTAAGTGCATGATACGATGTGTATTCCACACGCAATAACTCCCACTGGATAATAGTTCGGTATTGATACTGTGAATCCTCCCCGTATTGCCTGTCATTGCGAGACTCAAGTGTCCAATATCACGACTGATCAGCCAAATATTTGGTCGGAAAAGAATCTTGCATTGCCCATCAGTGCGAATGTAAAAAAGATATCCCTTCGTTACGTGACAGAAAAGTGATCGCGATCATTGTGCTGCGTGCACGTTGCTTTGGTGACGAGGATTAGTGCGGATAGGCTGAGTAGCGAATATTTTGGGTCACGCGAGAGCAAAGTGATCACGATTGTGCCGATTGGGTGTATTTTGCGAGGAAGAAAGAGAGAGAGAGAGAGAGAGAGAGAGAGAGAGAGAGAGAGAGAGAGAGCTTCGTAGATGTGCGTTCATTCTACGTATATCCGGAAATGGGCCGCTCCGCGTTGGCATAGGGTGAGATAATCCCGGAGGGTTGCCGGAGGGTTCGACCGTGTCACGCGTACGCTGCTAGTAGGAACGTTTAAATCAGAAAATCTACTCGATGCGGGTAACACAGTTATTCGATACGTTGCCGGTATTTACGCGATGGGACAGACTGTCCACGTAATACGAAAGAAAAATATACACACTTTGAAGAGCCTTGCGTTTTCTGTTTACACACGGTAGTTTTGCGCTATAAATGTCGCTTCGATATTCTGATGCCGTTGATTATTGATAGCATTGCGGTCTTGATAATTGCAAATTAAATTATGGAAAGCATAAAAAGAAAATATGTTATACTGCTATCAAAATGTTAAATATAGAGCTGAATAAAAAAACCGATAAGAATGTTCAGCATTATATTTATTACCGGTAACGATGACTCGTGCATATTCGCGTACGGAGTATCTATTAGCAACTACTAGGTAAGATTAGCTTCGTGTACGTGACATGTTACAATTGTACTGCGATTAAATATAATCTACTATAAAATAGGTAAATTGTACATTTGTTTTTGCGTCTTCAAAATTCTCACGAATATTTTAATTGATTGCGAAAATGAAGAATATGGGGCATGAAGGAAAGTGAAAGATTGATATAAGATTATTTATAATATTTCACAGCATAAATGAGAAATATATTACTATTCAAAAATCGAGAATCATTAGATTTGAAAACTAAATTTTAATACACGTTAAAGACTGCTGTATGACATATCAATACTTAACTTAGTAAAATAAATTCACAGAAAAATAAATTATTAATATTTATGATCTCTTTGCTCCAAACTCATGTATATTCGTTATTTAGTGATTGCTATATATCGGATTTTCCCAATAACTGTCATGCAACTTTATATTAAATTTCGTAATATTTATTTACCAATAAATAAAAACTTTTTATCTGTCACATCACTGACATCGCGATTCTTAAAGCAAGCATACGAATTTAATTGACAAGCGGAATAGGTTAATAACAGCGTGCTGTTTAAGAGTGTATTTCATAAGTATTCATATGAATTCATCCGTTTCGAATAACCGTTGACGAATCGGTACGTACACCGGGAACAATTAATGAGGAAAAATTAAATCACTGCGTTTCTCTGACAATATTGACGAATAACGTGAGCTATTGATATCTATTAAGGCCGATGGTCGTTTGCTGTAAGTTCCGTCATTGCAACTATTTGTATCGTTGACTATTAGTAAGAAAAAAAAAATAATCTGTCATTTCTCGCGAAGGTAAAATGAGAAGATATTAAAAAGGATTTAATATGTCCGTGGTTGATGAATGTATAGCTGTCAGTATGCAGCGTGATTTATAAGTCGCTTGCTCATTAAGATAATTTGTACGTTTGAAACGTTTTGTCAAATATTACTATCGAGTGGCGAGTCTTGGGCACATATCTCAAAAATAGAATTGCTTTGTCAGTCAATAATATCTGTAAATAATGTCCGTTAGTGGTAAATCTTCCACCGCAAAATCTTTCGACACCTCGTCCGTAATTGCTCGTTGGTCAGATTCTCGGCCACTTGGCCGATTCTAGGGTCAAACGCCAAAGGTGTGAGGGTGGCTAACGTCGAAGTTTCCCTAGTGCGGTACTTGGTGTTTGGAGGATAGTTTAGCGATTTGGGGATGGCGTGGCCGACTTGCGGCAAAGTGGCCGACATAGAAGGGGGTTGTTGCTAGCTGATAAACGATAAAGCCCCACTGAAACGTGCCGATGTTAATGACTGGCCACAGGAAATACAAACGATTGTCGCATCCTTTGATTAGCGGAAAATCAACTACGGGACGAAAAAAAGGAAGAATCGGACAGATGTCAATGAACGACGACTTTCCGGTAAAAATTCGATATTTTACCGGATGTTTCAATAATTCATAATTTATCATGTCTTAAATTAGTTCAAAAAATGAACTAGATATATTTTTTGTATATTAGTTATTGGGAAATAAAACATTAATTTTCGAAGAAGATTGTTAATTTATTTATAAAAAACGAGATACATACATTTGTTTGTTTTAAATATTATCCTGCTTTTCAAATTTTCTTATTCAAAGATTGTATTTACAATTACAATAATATTATAAAATGTAAGTTAATAAACTAATATTGTTATCAATATAGGGGCAGATATAAATTTTAAAGTGTTAAGATTTTCTAACATCATAATTGAGATATTCGATATTGCTTGGAAGGCACAATGCAGTGCATTTTATTAGTTATTCTCTTTTAGCATGTAATAACGTTAAGGAACCATAATCGAACGTTGGCAACCCTCGCTCGTTATTACCCAACTACCGGTTTCCTATAAAATACACCCGCTTAATAACGCGCGAACTAGTACCGCACCGTCCTTCACCACGAGATTATGACCCGCGCGGCTTGGGACTATTAATGGTGCATAGTTTCATAATTATGTCTATTGATTAGGCTACGAGCTAATGACGTAAGCACGTTGTTCGTCTAACCTGGGAAAACTAAAATTTTTTTAGACACATTCTAAGCTTTAAATATCAGCTGTTGGCAAAATTTTGCAATTTTTATGTTATAACAGATTTTTTTGTGCTACTAATTGAAAAATGAAGTATATGATTTAGAGAAAGAGGGGGGGGGGAGGAAGAAAGAGAGAAAGAGAGACAGAAAGCACGAATTAAGTAATATTAATACTTAATATAAAAGTCACATTATGTTAGAAATAAGATGTATAATAATTAGATTGTTCAGTATGTTTTTTTCAATCATTTTAATAAGATTATTCTAAAATTATTCATACGATAAAAAGCAATGTCTGAATAATATAAATGTAATGTCTGAATAGTATAAAGTAAAGTAACGTCTGAATAATATAACGCACCAAAACGTTTCCGACTAAAGTGTAAAATCGTGAAAGCGAATTAACGTCTCTCTCACTGCGACGCGGTAGTTGAGTAGTGTGAATTTGTACTTTTAATTCGATGCGGTTTCTAAATCAAGCATAGTTGCAAATGGCTTGCCATTTTAGAGGCATCATTAGATAAGAGCCATAACTAGTAAAGGCGAAAGACTATGATTATAATAGAAATTATACACTAGGTTCTTTTCGACAAGTCTCTGATTGTGAGAGTAGTTTCTTTCATAGTAATTCCATAAAGCATCCATATGACAAAATGCGCGATAATATAAAGTACGTTGCTCCGTCTGGCGACGCGCAGAAGATTGCAGCGCAATTTTCTGACTCGCGCACTATCGACGACAATCGAGTGAGTCCCAGCTCGTTAGTATGGTACATTTCTCGACATCATCATATTGACTTTCATATTGACGCTGATTCGTCATTATTGCACAACATAAAAAACTCACGTCACAAAAACGTAATATTTTCATAAATTATTTCCCCCGTCAATTAATTCATAATTACTTAAAAATCTTTTTTATTACAAAATATTTTGTCAAAAAACTATTTGTTCTATTGTTTATTTTACTACATATGAGCATTCTTTAGGAAACTTTTTTAAAATTTTGCAAGTTACAATGAAAGTTGAATTATTTTTAGAATGCTTCTCAAATGCAAATACTTACAAAATAACAGTAATAATTTGTAGCATATCGTGTCATAAATGAAGAATTAATATCAGATAACGATTTTTGTACTCTCTGTACATTCGAATCCAGCAACATTTTGCAAAATTAGGTCGTCGCGAATCCATCCTGTTTCTATAAAACAAATCTGTAAAAAAATCGTTGCAACAATGTCTGCAATTTCGACACGAAATAGCAACTCTCAAGACCATGATTGAAAAAAAAAACACTACATTCAATTCTAGTGATCAAACTTTCTGTTCACTGAACGGAAATTGCATTGACAGATGTGAATGTGTATGTAGTGAATATAACTTCCTTTAGATAAGCATGCATGAATGCCGACAAATATACATTGACGTGTGGAATATAAAGGACGCTCTTTTGCGCAAAAATAAGTTTTCGCATGTTCGAATCTGCTTTTGATGTTAACAAATTTAATTTTTATTATTTTTTATTATTTTTTTATTAATCTGTATGCTTCTTTATCTAAATTTACTTTTAAACACGCACGGGACTTACAATAGCATTTTTATTTAAGAATGTTTTCCGAAAAAAAGATAATTTCGATTATTGATTAACGTTATTGCTATTGTAGGGGTTTCACAAATAAAAGATCTTTATCACGCTCAGCGATGAGTGTCAATCGAGAGCGCGAGAAAAAAGAAATACGATTCCTAAGTATCAGTTCCGGTCTGGTCCAGCAGCATCCGTGCGCGTGGAACGAGACCTCGGAGCGTACTCCCAATTAGGAGCGTGTCGGCCGTGAATGGACAAAAGTTTTGCTGTGGCTAGCCCTCTCCTCCCTTCGTCTACAACCCCCACCGCAACGACGAGGTATCCCCTCCGTTGGAGATGTTTCGCGGCTCCGCGCAAGGCAGAGGTAGGGGGAATCCCCAACGAGGTTCCCGAAATCCCCGAGAGACGGCGACACTTATCGAGGCGCGTCGCACGCCGCGACATGAGTCACGCGGACGGGAACGAAAGACCACGCGAACGAGCAAGAACAAGATAGAGATAGATGTACGATGTGAAAAAGAGAGGGGAGGGAGAGAGAGAGAGAGAGAGAGAGAGAGAGAGAGAGAGGGAGGGGCACGAGCGAGCTGGGGGGCGAAGAGAGGGAGGAGATTCTATTTCTAAAGACATATCGAATCTCACTTCGTAGCAAGATGAATTAGGATAAGAAATCTGATGATAGAATAAATATATATTAAAGCACATTGAGATGCACTTAGAATATAGAATATCGAATAGATGGATTCAACGTATGATACATTTAAGATACATTAAAATAAGAAATGTAATTTATTTTTTATTATTTGTTTTTACGTAATCAATTAAGTTTATAGTAACAGTATTTTAAAATATTTTTCTCACTAAAATGCGATGACGAAGGTATTCCAAAATTGGAGGTATTCGAAATTGTTAAATTGTTAAAATACACAATATATATTGTGCGTGTATACATTGAGATCGCGAACTATAAATCACGAATGAATGTTTCATGTTGCTCGTAGGCTTGACTACAATGCAATATATTTTGGATTTACGACGTGCAATATCATTAGCGCGGATTATCGTCACTCGTTAAAAATTAATTATAGTAATTGGATATCACTATTAATTAAAAAGAAATTAAAGCAGCCAAGTTTAACAGAGCGGCTCGGTTATAAACCTGCTCGGATATTAATTATGCTTAGTGAACACTCGATTTATTTATTTATCTACGTTACTCAGCGTTAATCATGATTTACAGATAGCGCAAAATATTATATCCAAATCATTTTATAAAATGAAATATTCAGTTTATTTTTTTTATTAACAATAATAAATATTAGTAATTAGCGACGTAAAATGAAATTTAGCGACATTTTCAATGCCAAAATATTAATATCCTCACTAAGTTTATATTCCAGATATGCATCATTTAATACAAAATTAATATTTAAAAAATATTTTAATAAATTATACGATGTAGAAAATATCAGTTATTAAACAAAATTATTAATTTGATACAGGTATGTAATGAAAAAGAAATCAATAAACTATTATAATATTTTGTATGCCTCATTAATTAATGTGAATCGCACGAATCGTCGCGATTTCAAACTCGGATGCATTCAAACAGGGCGCAATGACAATGGCACGTATACAAAAGGAGGACGAAAGCAAGAGAGGTCGACGAAGGAATCATTAGCGTGTTATACCGACATCGAGATACTGTATAGTGCGGCGTGTCGGCCTCGAAATAGAATATAGGGGCTTATTTCGGATTCGCCGTCTCGTTGGTCTAGTCCAAGCTTGGTCTAGACCTATGTACTAGACCGAGGTTCGCCCGTTTTACGAGCTACTAGTAAGCAACGTGGTCGGTTAGGGGTTGACTATAAGCGAACGCAGGTGCACGCAGTCACGTAGGTATATATTTGCCGTTTGCCTCCTTACCTTATTAAAATACATAATGAACGAATCGAACGGGGAAAAGCGTCCCTTCATTCGCATGGCGTTTAATGGCGTTCATTTTTCTGATGACTTTTGATTGATCTTTGCAAAATTAAAATATCGTCAGTAATTAAATACATTTGGAACAATGCATGCGATTTAAATACTTGCTGATATAAAAATCTCCTTATTTTTTTAAGATATTGTATTTATTGTATTATGGACAATAGAGATAATACAATAGGAGGAGAGAAAGAACTAATGATTGATTGTAAAAGCAAAAGAAAAAATTTCTTATCATAGTCTCTTCTGCCCACGCTATAACTGTATCGAAGACAACGATGGCTAGAAAGATAAAACGATAACGATCTAATGTTGCGGGTAGGAATGCGAGTCATAATGCGACCGGATAAGACTACTCGCGTGTAGACATGGACAAGGAATTTCATACGACGAACATGGAAAGCTTAGATAGCGAATATCTCATGGAAAGAAACAAGATGCGCTGTCGTGGCAGTTTTAATCAGTATTATAAAATAACGTTCAATCGCATAAGACAAGACTGGATGATAATAATAACAAAGCTTACATACAATGTAACCATAGTCAAATAACTGGTCCATAACTGGTCGCGAAGAAGGGAAACAAGGTTTTTGTGGGGCATCAAGGGGATTATTAATTTCCATAGTCGTTATTTCTGAAATCGGTGATTTAGCTGTCGGTGCTGGAGCCGGTGAGCACGGCTGCCTCGGCCAAACTGTGATTCACCCACACTCTAAAAATATCCAAATACACGCGTCGCGGGAGATACTCGCGCGTCGAGCACCCACTAACTACCGGATGAAATGCCACGCGAGGGAGTACCGTCGGGCTCACGCGATAACGATTCACGTAGGTAGTATTGGCGTTAAATTATTTTTCCGTCGATAGTTTATTCGATTGCCGAGATGATGGACGAGACAACGAAGTGATCGTATGCATGCCATACGCATGGGAATGTACGCATGGGAAGATTTTATATGTGCCGATAACTGTGTACATTTATTGCTGTATGATATATTTTCCGTGATAGTAATATGAAAGATATTTGACTTCTTTTTCTTCGGATATCAATTACAAGATTAAAGCAGATGTTAGAAAGGCGATTTTATATATAAATATGCAACGAGATATTTTATATTGATCTTCTTATACTTCTTCAACTTTCATAAATTTTACGGGTATTTCTTAATTCAGCATTCGTGCATTTGCATTCTATTTTTTATGAACGGTGAAGGCAAAAGCGATCACAAAAATATGTTTGGCTTCTTTTTCCTTCAAAATCAATTAAGATTAAGGCAAATGTTAGAGAGCAATTTTTTACAAATATACGATTTTATATTGTATTTCGACATCAATCAATTTTACGGATATTTCTTAATAGCATTTATGCATTTGTGTTCTATTTTATAAACGGTGAAGGCAGAAGCGATCATGGAATCGGAGTGTGTTAAATTCTGTTTCTCGAAGGCCTGAAAACGTCATTCTCTGTCGATCAACTATAGTAAGCCGCTGGTGAAAGTAAGCACAAACGTTCACTTTGCGGGTCACCGATTCTTAGATGTTTTTGTCGATGTATTAATTGCATGTTACAATTTAAAAAAGAAAATATGATGATTTTGTTACTTTTATAGTACTATTACATTGTAAGGAAATAGCAAATAATTCGTAATAACAAATTGATAATTCATAAAAGACATTTTATATTCTTTTTTCAAAAGTTCCATAACTCCTTTTACAAAGCTTGAAATAAAAACTTTGAAAAATTTGAAAACCTACCGAGTATAAGGTCTTCTCACGAATACTGCCAGTGTTTGCAAAGTATGCATGTGTATATACAATATATTATTACACGAATCATCTAATACAACGTCGTCGCGAGCAAATATTTGCTAGGCTGTCTTATGGCCGTCAATAAGCCATTGACCGTTCCGGCGCATCTCCGTAAACAAGATCCACAGAATACACCAAGAGAGAGGATACTCCTTGTGAAATCTAAGACTATATTTACAATTCGCGCGCTTCACGTTACACGCGCAGAGATAACATGTCGCCCCGCTTCATTTCGCATATTATATCTGGGTTTTAATTAGCAAGACGCGATACCTCTTAATTATCACGATATGACCTAAGTGACCTACGACCTAAAGTCCTGAACCCATGGCTTGCACGATCGCACCCACGCGCGTACTTTCACGATCGACTCCGAAGAGATTCTTAGGACGCGTGTAGTTCCCGACCTGGACACGACGAAATCATAAACTTGAGGTTAGTCGCGGTTCGATACGAGAGAACTCGTATGTGTGTGATACGAATAATACCTGAGTAATTGCAAATTGGCACTGTAGACACTTTTGTGTTTGCCGGCTGCTCGTTTCGCGAACTATACCGGGTGTTGCATTCGAGGAAATGTTATTTTTCGCGCGGGAAAATCAGTTTTAATTTAATAATAGAATTTAGGATTTTTCATATTTTAACGTTTTATTCGTTACGTCCAAAAGTTCTTCTTAGCCTTCTAAGTTTCTTTCAAGGGAACACGATAAAATCAAAAATATCGATCGCTGCAGTGATTTACATGGCTTTGCGTGCTGCATGCGTTAAGCTATCTAAAATTACCGAATCGTTTTTCTGACAATTATTTGGAAATGTTACGAGATGTTCGAATGGATCACCCTGTAATATCGAACGTTCTACGTGTTGGTAGTGTCGCAAGTTGTCTGCGTCGCGTGTGCAACAGATGCGCCAGGCACGCGAGGCGCATACTTCCATGGGACACATGCGGGTCGTGAACTACGAACCTTCGTGAGACTCGCGAGACTTGTACTCGATAGCAGAAATATTTGGCCCACTGGAACCCACTGGAAATTTCGAAATTCGAACCTTATGCTCTTTTAGTTTCCTCTGTGTAATATATGTCACACATATTAATTACTTTTTATTATGTATACATTATGTTACAAATGATAAACTATTTAAAGTCACATTATCTGTCTGCAGAATAAGATACAATAATGGATTTTTAGATTTAGCTAAGTTCGAACATTCAAAAGAACACTCGCTCGAATTAGATACTGTTGTTGATAGATTAATCATTGTCACTATACTCGTTGTTCCTTTCAACGGCGAAAATACGCTCTTCTTTTACGAAGATGCTCCGAATAAGCGTGCAGAGAGTTTCGAATGCCAGTCGCTATTGTGCTTCGCATCTGAGACCTCCGGCGTCGAAAGAATCGTCATGAGAGCAGGGACGGGCATCCCGAATAGCGGAATGAAAATAAGACAATATAACATAAACAGAGTCCAATGCAGAAAAGCAATGACAATAATATGATTTCTTTTATTAATAGCATAATAGATCGCGACATAAATATTTATATTTTAATTTTTACAACAAATTGTGTCTAGCGATTTTATATAATTTTTTAATTCCTGAATGCTGTCATGTTGCCCAGTTTTTTGTAATCTTTCCCTGAATCCTCTATTCAATAATCAACGAAAGATTATTATTACAATATTGTTTTCCACAAGACAAAATTTTTTTATTGATGATGATTCTTTCTCTGTTTCTCCCACTCTCTCTCTTCTCTGTCTCTCGTTCCTTTTTTTATTCTCCTTTGTCTCTTTCCCGCCTTCTTGTTTCTCCCCGCTTCCGAAAACTATTCAAAGGTCGCTTGGAGCGGTTCCAAAATTCCGAATCGCATGGGACGACATCGTGGCGATTCCTGCAGCGATTCGAGCTTAAGTGAATTCGGAGTGAGCCGTAAAGCGAGGCTAAATAAACTTTGGCCGCAAACGTATCTCGTATTCGGCCGCGTCTGATTTAAGGGAGCAATAACTGTACGATCATTGCGCTTGGGCTAATTTACTCGGTGGATTCGATTTCGCGCCTTGCAAAAGTTTTCGCACCGTGTCCTATTCAACATCTTAATAATGTTCCGTACAAGAAATCATTTCAAATCGATTTATTAAGTGAATAAAATTGATTTTCATACTCGATAGCATATCTCGACTAATTTCATTATTATTATAATTATTAATTAATCATCACAAACCTTTGAAAAATGTAGAAAATAGGTTTTGAATTTTTTCGCATATCTTCGCGAATTCTATTATAATATGTTATTCTATTATATTTTTTTGTAACTTAATTTTGTCAAATGTTTAAGAATTAATTATATTTTATATAAAAAGAATTCGAACATTTTTCAATTTCTACGGGCCTAATCAAATAGTTCAATGAACAAATAATCACAAGATAAAAAAATCAAAGAGCTAATTCGAAGTTTATGGATCAACGGATCGAAATAAGTGACAAAGGTCCACGTGGAGAGGAACGGTGACTAATATCAGCGGTTTATTTGCGCGCGTGGTATTTATGATCGCCGCGAAAAAATCCAACGTCTTATTCCTTCTTCCCGACGCCGACGTCACGATGGCAACGACGACGGAGGGCGTCGCAGAAAGGAGGCACCACGTCTGCGTTCTTACACGCCTTCACATTGTCCGCTTACCGACGCAGGCGCGCGATGCACGCATGAATTTGCGTTCGACAATGTGCAATTATTGCAGACAGATAACCGGAGCTGCTTTACATGATTATTAGACGTGCGAAGTGGACGTGGACGAGCGAGTAGATGCGAGGGACAAAGATGGTGAGTATAAAATAGCCAGGAGAAAAAGAGAGAGAGAGAGAGAGACAGCGCGCGCGCGCGCGCGCGCGTGTGTGTGTGTGTGTGTGTGTGTGTGTGTGTGTGTGTGTGTGTGTATACTCGTCGCTGACTCGAGGAGTTCAGCGAGCGAGCAATTACCTGGGAAACATAATTTACGGGAGATTGCCATAACAGACGAATACAAGCGCTCGCGGAACAAGCGAACTTGTTACATGCCATATTTCCACCTCATTTCACTCGTACACCCTTAACCCTTAATTCATTTTTCTAAGTGGTGTATAATTAGCAAGGAACATGGTATTACTCTATATTTTATTTTTCCCGCGATTACGTTTAATTAACGTGCACGACGCCATGTGTTCATTGAACGCTATTTCTACCCCACTCTATTATTAATTAATTAATTAATCATGTACGACCGTAATATGCGATGCACCTGTGACTTCGTTTGGCAAATTTATCAGGAAAATGATAAGGAGTTCCTTTATTTAATCACTGATTAAGTGGATATTAAAAATCTTTAAATAGATCTTATATTGATGTTATCTACTAGTATGAATTAAAATGAATAAGCATTTCCCGCATTTCACTAATTATCATCCGTATCAAAATTAAGCAACGATAGACATCTTTTTTCTTTAGCTAACCGTTACGTTTTCAAGTGTTATGACATAGTGCTTCAACTAGTTAGACAATCCACAGAAGATCGATCCACTTCCGTAACGTTATGTATTTACCGGCGCGCAGTAAATCGTGGAAAACAACTGGACCTCGCGGAATACGCACAATTGCGGGCCCATAATTGAATACCCGAAACGAACGGTCAAACGGAAGAGCATTTGATAAGCAGCCGGAAGTGGCGGGCAAACACCCAGCTTTCCTCTCGCCTCTGATAGCGCGCGCGCCGACAACTGGCTATACGGTCAATTCATTCTCCACAAAATTGCCGTGGCAATTCGCAAGTAAATGTTTGCGATCGACTTTTCATAATTGAGCTATATTCGGATATACGCGGTCGAAATGAATATATGCGTTATTATTAATATTGACCAAGTAAAAATAAAAAATATAAATTTTTCGGATGAAATTATTAACTTATGTATACCCTAATTTCAAACGAATTTATATATAGAAATGTAATTATTTGTTAATTAAAATAAAACATTTCGGTGAGAGAGACTCGCATTGCGCGCTTGCAACATTCGAATAATCGTAGACCTTTGCTAAATATGTATACGTATAACGCGGTTTATTGTACTACTAACAACATAAAGTAGTATAATATGTGATTCTAATGTGCTCTGGAAAGATACCATTCAATTGTTTGGTCGAAGCAATTGATAGAATAAATTTATGACCAAGCATTGACATCGAATGGATAGGGCAATCATATACCGAATCGCTTCGAGAAATGTTATGGGAGAAAGGGAACGGATTTTATGACATAAAATCATGTCGATGACTATTATTATTATTATTTGTTCCAACACATAAATAAGAAATGTATCATATGAATATTACGTTATGTAAGCGCGGATTTTTCCACATTTATGGATAATATATGAAAGCGATTTTGATCGTGATAATTTTTGGTGACGCAGATGTCTCGAAAGATTTGCCTTGGTCTCCTTCTGTCGAACATTGTCACAGCACGTCAATGCGCACGGCGGGGTCATTGTGGGCTGCTAATCATCGAGGTCGATTTGATCCTCTAGTACAGGATCACGAGCCGGATCCGGTCATCGCGGCATCGGTGGAAAAGGAAACCCGCTATCGACAATCGCCGGACCCCGGCCGTCTCGTTTTACGCATGTAAATTCATCCGGACGTGACGTGGCGAGCGGCTGGTCTCGCGGCCGTGTGACAAGCTAAGGCCAGAGCCCCCGCCGATCGACGTCCATTAAGTCGACACGACGCAGGCCGCAGGACAGCTTTCGATCTCTCGCGTTTCCAGATTTTCCTCGCTCAGCAATAACCTATCTGGAGCCGCGGAACCTGAGCGACACGGATGTGGATTCGCATTTCGCGCGACTGAGTGCGTGAGCAGATGTGCCAATGTCTAACGTATAATCGAAATAGGTGGGCAAATCTCTACACCCAGCGAGATATTAACGACGGTATACTATCGCGGTATATTATTGTGGCAACAGTCACTTCTTTATAGCGATGATTTTTATCCAACGTTTCTTGCCTGCAGAGATTTCGAGATATTCTCTCCACTGAAAATATCTTTAATATACTTTTACCATTAAACTTGGATAACATCACCGGCATTAATGGCAATCAATATTTTTGTCTTATTTGGCAAAGCGCCATGTAATGCATGACACAATGTATCGTTAATGACGCGATGCTCGGTAACTGATGCAGATAACATTTTTCTGGTCGCGGTTCTATGATAAAATTGTGTTATCATATACAATCGCGTCACTTTGCACCTGTCAACGTAAACATTATATTCTGTTATTATTACCTCTTAAATATATTCACGACTTTTCCAAAGACTAGTATTTGTGCCTTATATAATGCCTTTAGTATTGTTAATTCTTAACAATTATTATTGTTACACGCAAAGTGTATATATATATTAATATATATCAATCACATTTTTTACTTTCTCTATTTGCAATCTGTCTTTTTTGTCCGACCCAAATTTTTTTACTGTTCTTTTCAAAAGTGTGGAAAACTTTAGAATCATTTTTTAATATTTCTATTACATTCGCAAATAAAAATCCAACAAGATATTTCAGCAACTAGAAACTGGACTCCGTCCTCCTCTCTTTATTTCCGAAAAATCTGAGAGTGAAATTTATGCTTATGCTAAAAAAGACCTAAATTACAGACGGAGGGTCAATTGATAAAATAGACTTCTTTTCTTCTCTCATATCCAATTATTAATCATTTAAAATGATTGTCATCAACATGCAACAGAAATTAATGCATGGATATATCGTATAGTATAGATAAAATACGCTGCAGTAGAGTTAACAATGAATGTCTACTGGATTAAAGTTAAATCATTTAACTGGAAGTCGTATAATGTACTTTCGTGAGCGATAGGAGGGAATGTTAATTAATGGCCACAAGTTGGCGCGACATCGGACTTGCGCCACTGTAGGTGTAATACGCAAGTGCCTAATGTAGAGAACTTCGGTGAGACTGGGTATCGCGAGCAGACGGAGTCAGTTGGAATTGAAGGAACTTTTCGCCGAACGATAAACCGATTTGGCGAGCTGACGCTAGTTAGCCGGACACGAGACAGCCATATACGCGCCCGGCCCATTATCCTGTTTCGGACGCGACTGTAATTAAGCCTGTTTCCAAGGATTAACGCGCGCGCACATAGCGAAATGTCCTCTCGGGCGAGTTACCTTTCTTTCTGACCACGGCTCCATTACAGTCCGAAACGACCGACCGTAACTCCATGGTGACGCGTTCAAGTTGTCGCAAGTTAATTGTAAAATATAAAAATTGATCAAGATATGAAAAGATATGAATTAAAAATTCAATCATTTATTTGATCGAAATGCTATCGTTATTTTTGAATTTTTTGAAATTCACACGCAAACAAAAACGCAATCGATAAATAAAAAAAAAGTTAATTATAAATAATAAATTAAAACTAAATAAATTTAACATTTAAAAGTATCTAAGTCTATAGCTGTAGTTTGCTCCGTTTCTACGGCACCATAATCTCTCAGTATCGTAGCGAACAAGTGCATAGTGGTAAGGCGAGCTCGCACTCGCAGCTCCCTTTTTTTCTAAATTGTATCTATTGGCTCGAAGCGATTGAAAGTAATTGAATGAAGCGGCCGGTTATTTACGAACGTTTAAGCGGAGCCAACTATCTGTCCATTCATTCGGTCTTGTCCCTTCATTCATTCATCATTCACTCTCGCCGGTGTACGGTCGTTGCATGTATAGCAGTAGTAAAGGCCCATTCAATTGATCGGTGATTGTCTAAATTATAAGATTGCCATACAATGGCTCTCATCTCGACCTATTGGGGTCCCGTTCGCCCGTTGCGTCACCACTTTAGGACCGGATCGTAAGCGCGATCGTATTAAAAGTGTACCTACGAAATCGGTCGATGCTCTCGCTCTCGATCGACAGAAAGATCTACGCCGAAAGTCACACTCGGTGATCGCGAAGAACGTTTTACGCTCGAGTGTGTGGGGAAAGTCACGTTGCGGATACTCATTCATGGAAACCACTGGTCACCGTGGTGCACGGAGACAGGATTAACCGTCTGCTGTTGACAACACGATGACACGTGGGAAATCTAGGCAATGTTTGTGCATGCATACACGTGTGCTTGGGGTCTTCTCTTCCGGCATTTCAAAAACATTTAAATATCGTAAAATGTCAATTATATTTTTAAAATTAATTATGATATTGTGTATCTGAGAAATTTTAATCTCCTCTTGTTTATTATTTTGTGTGGTATAAAATATGCTGGCAATTAAATTATCATGATGAACGACAATCGCGCCACATATATTAACGTACCGTATCTTACTGTATATATTATATTTTAATATAATGATAATCTTTTTATCGATTTTCATAATACTATTTCAATAATTGTTTTTTTTTAATAATGCAAAAGAGAAAGAGTTAAATTTATTAGATTTTTATTTAAAAATTCAAAACAATTCTAAATCTATAATCTAAGTCATCAATTATTTCCCGTCGTCAATAATTATAATATATCGAGATTTAAATAATTCTATAAGTTCTAACAATAACGTGATACGCGCGACTTACCGGGTTACAGTGGCAACTGTTCTTTCTTGAGGTCGATGAACATTTCACCGAGACGAATGTCTTGGCGAGTCGACGCGGAGTGCCGTCCCGTAATTTTACGAGTTTGCTTGAGTTAGATCTTTTGCACTGCGATTTGTAAAAGCTTAATGCCACCACTTCACTTGCAGACTGCGCTGTTTATGTCCCGGTAAGCGCTTTCCCTGATCGTGACTTTGGAGAGGAACGATTCGAGGAACGTTTATCGAAACTGCGCCAGTTCGCGGACTACAAATTACTACCGCATATCTGTCTCTTATCGTTGTGCTTATGATGGATGAACACCTTTTGTTAATAACATTTCCGCCGGATGTACTATTAAATACTTTTATTCTGGATAAAGCATGGCCGCTTTGAAAGACAGCTGGACATTAAAGTATTTATCTTTATAATATTCTTTTTATATTTGCATACCATCGCGCATTTGTACATTAAATATTAACATAAATTAAATTTGGAATAATATTACGAAATTGTCAAATCTTTAATAAATCTTTCGAAATGTGATGGACATCATACCACTGCCGACTTCGTAATTTCCTATCTTTAGCGTGAACTTTTCGAATAAATATTTAATTTGATCGAAAATACTGAAGAAAACGTGATAGTGTTGATCGCACTTTGGTATGCGATTGCATACATACACATATACATAGATGCATGATTTGCGCACCGTAATCGCTTTATCGGAATATTTCTGTTGCTGCAATCCATCAAGAATCGTAATAATTAATACATCGACCTCGGCTATATGCAATATTTATTGAGACACTAGTGGTGGATCTCGCAACCACGTTACAGCGCATTTAAGCCTCATTTTTCCTACGTTAAACTCACCTGCGTCATCCGATCCGTAGATATGCGGTGCGTGATGTGAGATAAAGCATAGTTCGGCGTATCTTCGGGCGAATCGTCGGGGCATCGCGATGCAGACGATGGCGGTGTAAAATTTATCGCGGTATCGCGCAATCGCGCTTACAGCGCCCATAGTTTCTTCTTTTTCACAAGGCAAACGCCACATGCGATCACGTGATTCGCAGACATACTTACGTGCCCGCGAAAATTTATCGCGGCACGATGGGCGTTACTTGCAAAATGCACCGGCAATCGATAACGACCGGCGGCATGCACGACGATCGTGTTATATCGAATTTCTGTCTTACTCTGCGCGTATCACAGGGTCTATCTGGTTTCCAAATGGACGAATTCGTGCAAACTTTCTTTGCCCTCGGTGTACCGATCCCGTGCATGCCAATTGAGTAAACAAATTTAATTTAGCTCCATTTACGGATATCTATTTTAAATTTATCGCTACAAGTCTAAGCTTATGTCATAAACATTTTTAATCTAATGTATTGCAATTTTTAATATTAATTTTTTTTAATAATTTTAACCAATTTTTTTATTCGATCGTGATCATGCTTGTTCGTGCCAGCTCATTCGATTTTGAATACGATTATCGGATAATACGCGTGAGATAACCTCTCGGAGAAGAAAAAAAAACGAGAATGCGCAATTGATGAATGTACAGCGGATCGTTGCACGCGTAAAGTACGTCTCTCTACCTTCTCTCCCTCTCTACGATGGCGTGGCTGTTCGTGTAAACGCTCGTAAAGCAAAACGATTTTCGAACACTTCGGTGTTCACCGAGTCTCTTCACCTCCCTCCATCACTGCACCGAAGTTATCTGTGCATCGGCGTGAGTATACACTAAGTACGCATAAGTACACCACTGAGTACACTACACATACATGTAGCGGCGCGTACGCGAAAGAGACGGCCGAGTGCGTATCGCATGTGCTCGCTCGTGCGTTTGCGTTTGCATATGCGTCTGCGTATGCGTCTGTATGTGCCCGTACATGTGTGTGTTATACCTAGCAGAATCAAGTATTAAGCGGATACTTGCATGTAGCCGCAAGTAGCTCTCGTTCCGACTCCCTTCGTGTATCCGTCCGCTCGCGCTCCTTTGATTTTCCGCGGAAGTGTTATATTGAGACCAATCGAATAGAAATTAATCCAATACCGCGTGAAACACGTCACGTTTGCTGCGCGCGTTCTCGAGAGTTCGTGGATTTGCGTCATAATAGAATTTTTGGGTCACGTTTCGCGTGTCGCTCTTATCAGGTTTTAAGCAGAAATCTCCCGAATGAATGTAATATGGAAGAAATCGTCATTCATTACGATTGCTTTTTAGTACTAAATGCTTTAATGATCACGAGTGGCATTTTTTTACATTTTTCATTTAAGTACATTAATTTGAAATTAATCCTAGAACATTTTATTATGTGATCTATTTGCATTATTTGTTCAAACTGTACCGGGCATTCTGAGGTTCAATGACTTCAAGGGAAGTATGTGATTTTTGCTACAATTGCAATTAAAGGTTTAAAGATCACATCATACGATAACCATTATACTTTCCTTGCGAAAGCATTCCCCGACTTTGATTTCGATTCGCGGCCAGAATCGCCACATCAAGCCGGAAAATCACACGGCGCACAAAGATGCGCGAAACTTTACGCCATCGTCTTTTACGAAATGCTTTCAATTAGAGCGCTTTCTAGTTGTAACTCATCGCAATTAGAATCGACGAAAATTACGTACGCGTTGCACGCTCGAGTCGCTTGTAATACACACATCTGAGTAGAGAATCGGTGTGGTGGATTGCAACGATACGGTTTCTATCCATAAACGTATCTACAAGATACGTGCATTTACCACACGGATGTTTCAATATCGCTCAATATGATTTTAATAATTGATTCTTTTGCCAACCTTGAGATATGAAGTTTTCCCAATTATATCGTTCCACATTAATAATTTTTATTGAAATCTTTATTTAGACACTCTATCTGCGGACTTACATTTTTTTTGTTAAATAAATATGTAAATAAATATGTGAAGAATATAATTGGTATATTAAATTTTTCATATATTTTTGTAAATAATTTATATATAAACTTTGCAATAAAATTACGTAAAGTACATTATTATATAATATAAAATTGCGTGCTTTTTATATTTTAGCAAATTTTTTATTCTTATAAAGTTTCACCGTCGAAGGATTTCTGCGCACTAGTGGCGTGTGTGAATTAACATGTATGGGTTATTAAGCAACGCTATTCGCACGCGCGTCCGTTTTTTTTTCCTTCGCCCATCTCTAGCTTTCGTCGTGTTTCGTCGTAACGTTCTCCGTCTTAGTTGGCGATGCAAATGCGCTCGTAAAAGAGGTAAGAACTTAAAGAGGACTCATCTCGGAGGAGCGAAAGGGTAAAATGAAGGGATGTCGTAGAGAGAGAAAGAGAGAGACAGGAGAGGACCGGGGTGTTGGTTACGCGCGAATTACCGATACACACGTGCGATATGACCGGTTGATATTTATACGACCTTGTACTGTCCGTTTCGGACGTGGACAATGGGCCACGCGGCGTCTCGTCGGGTCCCAACGTCCGTCAGATGGTGATAAGGGATATAAGTAATACCTGAACCGTGCTTCCGTTGCGCGCTGCGGCACCGACCGGCGCGTTTCCATGTTAAATTCTCAGTATCGACGCACCGCGCGATCGCGTCGTGCTACTCGAATTAATTCGAAAACCAGAAGGTATGCAAATAATTCCTTGAGAAACAGAATTGGAAACATATCTCCTCTTCTTCGAGTACATTAATGTAATTATATGTGCTCGCCTTAAAAAATCACCAATAAAATACTAATTATATTATCAATAATTAGAAGGTAACGGATATTCTGACATCTGAGTTTTATTTTAGAGAATTTAATAAACTATGCAATTTTCATATAGCTATTATAGAACTTTTTCTTTCCTTACATGCCACTCTCTAAAATCTTTGGAATAGAATTTAATTCAAAGAGTGACAATTGAATCAGTGTTGTAAAAGAATGACTTAATTGTGTCAATTTTTAAGAGTGAGATTTCACTCTTTAGAGTTAGATTCTATTCTAAAGATTTTAAAAAGTAGAATACATTGTTATTATTATTGATAATATAAATAATATTCCATTTATGATTTTTTTTTTAGCCAAGCATAAAAATGCGTTAGTGTATCACAAACAAAAATGAATTAATTTTTGCTTCTAATACACTAATGCGTGTTTATATATTCGTCTTAAAAAACCACTAATAAAATTACTAATACTAATTATATTATCAATAATCATATCAGATATTCTGGCATGATGAGTGTTATATTAAAGTCCAATAGACTATATATACAATTTTTAGCTATTGTAAAACTTTTTCTTTCCTATCTCCAAGCAAAGATTAATTCGCGATCACCGTTGTCTCACCTCATTAGCATGATTCCCTACAGCACATTCGCGCATGCTATAGCGTGATCTCCGCAAGTCGATACAATTAAGGCGTCACCGTTAGACTCAGAATCAAAACAGTTTAAAAACAATCCGCGTTGTGTAAGAAAGCACCTTCATTTTTCTTACGGCGCATAATTAATCCCGTTAAGTGGCCGGATACTCGTTTTCGCGGCATTTTCGTTGATCGACGGCGCCACTCGACGCGCACCGAAAGAGCACAAAAGCGTGGCTGCGCGAAAATAGCGGTAACTCCCCGGTATATAATGCGATCTATAGTAGCGGATACGCCATTACGGTAATGTGCTCGCATCACGCGCCGCGTTTAGATATATATATGTGACACGTATGCTGTGCACGACGCGCCGCGCGCCATGTCGCTCCCCACTGTCGCTCATCATAAACTCTTGAAACAATAGTCTCTAACGGCCCCCGAGCGGACTCATCAGCGGCGTCGAGATGTCCAGTAAATTCCAGGAATTGAGAAAGATGTGTAATTTGGAGGAGACGCTAATGATTTTCTTTTGAAGGGCACGAATAATTTTTCCACTTCATAAAAGAACTCTTGCTTTCTTTTGAAAAGAAAAATGAGTATTATCTAACAATTTTTTATTTTTGATATGAATATTTAAAAATAATTCAAGTAATAGTTACTCAATCTTAATTTGTTCAAATGAACTCTGAATCCACGTATACATATATATCTATATAAATTATTATTACAGATTATTTTGTTAATATAATTGACACATTTGGTTATATTTCTTCTCTCTATTTTCACATTATCTAACTGTGGGAATTCGTTAATCAAATCCAATATTCGATAACGATTCAATTTTCTGATTGACAGCGTTTGGTTATCGCTGGCACATCGTTTTACTTTAAAAAAAAATATATATATATGCATGTGTGAAGCGAGCAATTATAAATTTTCCTACACATATAACATCAGTGTATTACACCGATTTTTATTGCTATTACATGACAGCCATAAAACTAAAAATTGATAGAAGATTATGTAAATTTCAAATAAGGTGTAAAACGATGTTGCACAGAGATGAGGGATACATTTGTTTGGTTAATTTTCACTGGCATGCGGCCTCCCCGCACGCATGCGATCATTAGACGGACCTCTCGCGCGTGTAACCGTGTCGACGTGTCGTAATTATGCTCGAGACGGATGCGCGTCTTTTATTAAAAAAAAACCACAAAGCCTCTTACAAGCGCGCAAAACATGTTAACTGAATAACCCGTGCAAACTGTGCTCTTCGAGCATAAACCTAAGCCTTCTACTAAAATGAGATGATTCGCACATTTCCTTCAACTGATAAAATCGGATTCGATTTTAATTCATCGTGTGTACACATTGATACGAACAATTTCGATAAATCATCGATGGATTTATTTATTGACCATGACATGCAGATCTTATACAACAAGAGAATCGTCCCTCACAAATTTTTAAGGCTTTGAATGTTGTAAGGCATAAAAAAATATTAGATATGTATATTTTATCTACTTATCTCAAGATTTAAGGATCGAAATAACCTCTCAAAAATAACGGAAGATTTTTAACAAATATCAAAACTAAGAGAGATATGAATTTTATGATACGTTATATTCTTGATAACAGAGTATTCAAATTTTTCGAAAATGTCAAATCTTAATTTATCCTCACTTTCAGGAATTGTTTTAGGCACCTACATTTTGAGATAAGCAGATAAAAAATGTAACTCTAATATTTTTTTATGTTTTACATATCTGAAGCTCATCGAAATCGGTAAGAGACAGTTCCGACAATTTTGCTAGATTTTGAACAATCTTTGGAATTTCTACAAATTCTCAATTTGTCGCAAATTTTATAGATACATTACTATTAGTATATAACAGTAAAGACATCATTGTATATTTTATTAGAATCGATTGCTGATCTCCGTAGAAGAGGTGTTAGATAAGTGAAGATAAGAAACGGGAAGGAGGTTACGTATTGACCGGGTATATTCTCATGTATAACATTATCCAAGCTTAGTCTTAATGACTTTCGGGTCCACGATCTTGCTGTCCCTCTTTCTTTCCCTCTCCCCCTCTCTTTTCTCTCCCACTCTTTCTACTTTCCACTTCTCTTTCTTTCTCCTCCTCTCTCTCGCTCGCGCTTCCGGCGGTATACGGGCGTCGCGGCGCGACGCGTCTTATCTTAACGACACCCGATCAGGGATCCGCTCTTCTTGTTTCTTCAGCTTCCGAAACGCATAAAACCGGTACAACGCAGAGAAGCAGAACGGGGTGAGAGGTTTGTCGTCTTTCGATCGGAGAGGGACACGAAAACGATGGGAAAAGAATAAAGAAAAGTAAAAGAGAAAGAGAGAGAGAGAGAGAGAGAGAGAGAGAGAGAGAGAGAGAGAGACTGTCGACCTAATCTGAACCACCAAGGAAGCTCGAAATAACACGCGATGAGGCGAATAGCACGTGTAGCCATTCATTTCAATCGCAGTACTTCCAGATACAATGTCTCTCGAGCGGCAGATATTATACGAGCGAGCAGCAGCCAGCTTCCGGTTGTAAACGAGTGACTCGAGGAGGGCGGACGAAAGGGGCGGGTCCTCATTCAAAAGGGATTAAATAAATTCGCAATTGGACGTACTGGAAATACGCTGAGTAAATGGCGTCTACATATCTGGATTACAATGTTGGACGACAGTAATTGATACCGCTGCCTGTCCCAGCTTGTTCGTAGAGAGTATCCCGTTGACGACTTAGATCTTTGCGCGAAGCACGTGCGAGACTTTCCAAGGAAACGCAAACACGTGTGTACGCACGGCTCTCTTGTTATTAATCATCGCTACGTGCCTGATGTGTATGTAGAAGAAATATTTTGACATTTCGCTCGAGAATCCTGGCTTAAACCGTCAACTATTATGGCGGAGGAGATTCAGTAGTAGTTCAGAGTAAAATATCTTGTTCCTAATGTGTGTTAATGGAAATCAATATACATATTTTCTACATGCGTCTAATAATTTAAGAACGGAATTTTTGAAAAATGTCTTCGATTCATTTTAAGCAAATGTTATATGTGCTACTTGTACTTGCAACGTATTTTCAAAGAAACCGGTACGATCTATCAAGCGTATAAGATTATGTATTAGATTTTACCCTGAGGGCGCTTCATAAGTAGGCAGAGCTTGAGAATTGTGCTACCTACCATTCGTCTACATCTCCCTTTCTCTCCCTGTCGCAGAAATCATGATTTAACAGTCTATCGCGGGCCACGCGAATTCGGCAATCCGTCCAATCGCTGTGTTTGCGATTGAAGGGCTGGCCCTATTCCCGTTGGATCCGTAGAGGGGAAGGCTGTGGGGGGAATTCAGGGGTGTCCCATAATGCCCCACGCTTAATTTTAACGACACCCGATATGTAGATCGACGCGACTGGGTCTATGCAAATCGCGCGTAACGACGATGAGGAAGACCGAGACCGAATTTAGCTTCTCTCTTTCTCTCTTTCTGTTTCTCTCTCTTTTTCTCTTTTCCTTCGCGCATATATGTATGCGCGAACGAATGCGGCTACCCAATAATATATCGGCTCCTTCGCCTCTCGCGTTTTATGTTTTATGGATCGGCCTTTGTATTACTTGCGAACGGGGGTAAAAGGTTCACGCGCTAATATGAATGCATATCTAATGCCTGCTTTCACGGCGCGAGTATGAGTGGCAGTCGCCAATGCCGATGGCCCCGAGACGACGAAGGTTGCGCGCGTGTGAAAGCCCAGAACGGAATGCGAAGAGGGTTCTTACCGGTGTGCTTTAAGCGACGAATCAATTCGATTCTCATGTTTCGCGCTATTCCACAAACGGAAGCGCGCGTCGACGACTCTTTTTAATTGGAGCGCCTAATGAGCGGACTTTTCTAATTACCACCGGTAAGCAGGCGACGCCGTGATTAATCTCTTTGCTAGTTTTAGATCATTTAATTGCCGCTTCGGCTCTCTCGCTTCAATTAGCGTCGAATGTGACGCGCTAACGATCGAATCGTCAGAACGAGTCGGACTCTTGAAATAAATCGGAGCTGATTATATCCTCCGTTGGGTCTTCGGCAGACTTTTTGTTGATTTCTATCTGATGGAACGATCCGAGAAAATATATCTATATTTCTTGTATTTGTAAAATCAAGATTATGTCATTTTCTGATTCTTCATTTTTCGATTATACTAATACATTATATTAAATTGAATCCTCCCCCTTAAATATGAATATGTGCGCCAACGCACACAGAAAGAACGGTTTTGCTGAAGCATCTAAAAATTTATCTAGATATAGATCTATATATAAAAATAATTTTGTCGAGCCATTAAAAAAATTATGTAGAACATTGATGACAATACTGTACATAAAAAATTTTAACATTGTAGCAACTATTTTAAGCGTTCTACTTAATTATTATTTTGATGGCCCAACAATTATTTTTAGATCTATATCTAGCTAAACTTTTAGATATTTCAGCAAAATAATTTTTCCATGTAGATACAAATCTCCCGCATTAATTCTCGAGAAAATATAAAATACTAAATATTCGTTTATAAAATATAATTATTAACAATAATATTTCCCTTGATTTTAATAATAAACTTTTATTTCGTAATATCAAATTCAAAAAATTCGATGAATTTCATAAATGAAAAACGGCCCGACAAAAGTGCAGTTGCGAAAACGAGAGGAAAGTCATCGCTGTGGTTCATTTGACCGGCGACTTATCAGGCATCTACTCCTCTCTCTACAATGAAAAAAAAAATACATCTACACGTATGCACGTAAATACATACGCTGACAGAAATTTCTCGCTGGCCCTCTGCAGCTACTCGAAACTTCGTCCACGAACATCCCAAGGACTGACTCGTTGTAAATCCAATTAGCGCCTGTGGCTTTGAAGTGGTTTTCCCCACTCGAAGTTCTAGTTCCTATCATCGTTGCTCGCGATGTCAAGGGCTCCTTGGGAGCAGTTTTTCACTTTAAATAATTTTCCTTTCGGTTGGGCCATCCGCGTTCATCCGATAACTATCTTGCTGTTACGATATAACTTTTCTCAAGCCGGGTGTTCATCCGGATTTAACTTTCAATCGTCTTGTGATGATTGTTTCTTGCGAATAACCGAAATTGTAAAAAAAAACAAAGATTTCGCTTTGGGTTAACGTTAAAAATTAGAAACTGATATAGAATGAACATCCGTACTGGCAAACGCTATTCACGCTCGCATATATTTTGTTAGATTGAAGATCAAGGTATAAATAAAGTTATTTACAAGAAGAGATAATTTGTGTAATCGGTTGCGATTTCTTGTTCGGTCTCAGCCAACTGAAACGATGTCCGTTTAGTATCCCGGCGTTTATATACGGCGGACTAATGCGCTTTGTTTTTTGGCGCCACATCGTGAGTGTCCGTTTCTTCATCTCGGCAATGCGCAGATCGGCTTTCCGAGACAGAGCGCACGAGACACGCGTATGCACGCATATATCAACGGCAACGAGGGGAGGCCTCAGACCCGTTCTTCACCGGTGATCCTCCGGCCGTGTGTTAACGAGCAATATGCGTCCGGTGGAACGTTTATATAGATCGTCGGCCGCGTCGACATCATCCGCGCGCGTTTCCCTCGCGAGTGTGTTTACACCCGTCGCGTCATCCGCGTCGCCGCGATCCATTTTCGGCGTCACCGTATCCTCGCCGTCCACCAGCAATACATTGAGAATACACGGGAAACACTTTTAAGGGACACACTAATCCCGACAGATGTAAAATGTGCGTCGCGTGCGCCTGCGTGCTTTGTGTTATCCCAGATTTATCTTTAGCCCTATAGAACTCGACAGAACTTGACGGAGTCGACTTAAAATTGCAACTTAATAGAAGCTGAAGGAATCATCGATTTCTTTTCGATTGTTATTTAACAATATAATAGAATTAGTAAGCTGCGGTACACCGCAACATTAGAATCTATATAATGGTCCGTATATATGACCAATTTATCTTAATTGTCGATACTAGGAATCAATTATCTTTAACTCAACAATAACCGTCATGTGGCATGTATTTTTCTCCGATAGCACTATTTGTAATCATCTACATTTCAGCTACAATAAGTCAATCAAACGCAACAATTATTGATTAAAGTTATTTGTAAAAGTCTTTACGAGTCAGTACATCAAGACTCTAAGCAATGATTAAATTTATGTTATAAAAATTATCAACGATACATGTTTTTATAACTTTAGCGATGCTTTTCCATTTTTTCTTTTTCCACGCTAACGATCATTCATCCAAGTTACATCCTTTCCCTCAAATAATATTATTACTTACCTACTTCTACAACCAATCTCACACTCAGCAATAAAAAGACCCCATAGTATGATTACCGAAGGTCCGCGAATAAACTTGACGTTACTCGACGCGTCCGTGAAAGAAGGCGATTCCCACGTTGCGGAGTCGTGCAGTATGCGACAGACAAATCGTCGAGAGAATTATGTCCATGCGAGGGGAGACCCGGAGAAAGGGAGAACGCGGGGCGGCAGGGGGGTAGGAGGACGGGTAACGTCTTCAAGTTCATGGCTGCGTTTAAAACACCATCTGCAGGAACGGACGTAGCCTGCAGAGAGCCACTGCAGAAGAGACGAAGAAGGGGAGCTGCAAAAGAGGGAAGGGGGAAGCTTGGGGGGAAAATGGGGAGGTCGAGGGGGCAAGGGGGATTCTGCCTGATGCATTCTGACGCGTGATTATGGCACGGAGGTCAGAAAGGATCTATGCCTCACTGCACCTCCGCCATTACCGGGGCATGATCGCGTATCTTCGGGCCTGATTGCGAAAACTGGAAATTCGAGAGTGTCTTCCCTCGCTCGAACGATCCCGCGGATGTTTGCGCGCGCGTAAAGTGCGTATGCATTTACGTACGTATGTGTATACGCGTATGAAAAATATGTACGTTTTTTTTTCTTTTTCGTCAAATCTCTCGTTCTTCTTGAGCTTTGAAAGGTTGTACGATAAAACGGAAGTATCCTATAATATTAAACATGCCATTAGCTCTTCTTCGATGCTTGCATTGTTAAATCTATACTATCAAATTTAAGGTTTTTTACCGCTTCTACTCAATATATCGTTTATTTTATACTGAAAACAATGATTAAATTTGACATTATACGGTTTCAAATTTAACCATTGTTTTGATATAAAATAAGGATATATTTTATACTTGAGTAGAAGCAGTGGAGACTTAAATTAGGCACTTAAATTTGACACTATCGATTTAACGTGTGCAATGAAGACATTTTTTATTCCACGCACGTAAAAATTCGTAAAGTATCACGATATTAATTTCTGTAATCTCTATTTATCACGTGTTGTAGATTCATACAAATGTACGCTTCTATTGTCCATCTGCATTCGGTACGAGGAAATTAACTGTTAATTAACGATTATTACAAGCACGTCGCGTAAGCAACGCGTAGTATCGTATGCAAAACTCGACTGGCCATTTACCAAAACAAAATCAACTCCGCTATCAAAATGTTGATCGATCAATGAATTATAATCACTATGGTAGATTACCCGTAGCTGAAATATCTGATACGCAATTGTTACTATTGCGATCGGAAATTGACTCATCATTTACCGGGAAAGTATAAACTCGAGCGGGCGCGAACGACCGAGTATAATTCGCGATAATTACGTTGATGCGGCACTTTTGAGAGTCGGCACGTTACGTTTCCGCCCGGCGGAATTCCGTATTTCATTTGCCTCTAGCAAACAGGATCCGCACTACCGTTGCGGTGGGACGGTGACCGTTCGATTCCATTTCTCTTTTTCTCCGCGTTTCACGTTCGGCTTTCGTCTTTTTTTTTTCTTTTTTACACTCGTCACGTGAAAGGGAACGCGAGGCGAGAGCCGGGGCGCTGTTGTGGGGTGAGCGAAAGGGGTGAACCGCACCACGTGGTTGCCACGCGCGATGCACTGCGTGCACACGGAGGGTGATAGAGACCGCACAATTTGCACGCCACTCGATATTCTCAGAAGCAAAATTTTACGGAAATCATTTTTTTTTAAATTACAAAACTCTTCGAAAATTCATGTTGCGTAAATACATTGTCGAATGAATATTTTATCCTCGCGTTGTCACACTTTCCTTCCGTTCTCCCCTCCTGCGAAGAAACGTTGATACATGTACGAGAGTAAATAACGTTATTTGAAAGATTACAAGCGTTAAATTTGTATATCATCGAGTACAACATTTACACTTGACTTATACTAAAATAATACATTACGCTGCACATTGCTAATGAATATGTGATATGGTTTCATTGTACGTATACAATGTACACGCGGTATGTGTATGTGTGTGTTTGTGTGTGTGGGTGTGTGTATGTGCACGTTAAATGTTTACACACGTATATGTCACAGCTCTCTATCCTCACTGATCCTCCGCGCGCTATCGTGCACACTAGCGGTTAGAGGGAATGAGAGTCAGCCACTTACGTTTAGCATGTAAACACGTTGTCTGCAAACATCACTTTTAGTTACCCCTTTAACTCGACGCATAGGCACAGGTGCACGCACGTTTTGGGGACGTGCTGCGCGCTATTGTCTACGCCTATGCACGAATAATTTCTTTAAAAACATTACGGTGCAAATATATAAATAAGGCTCTATATATTGTATATACACTATAAAAAATAAAATGTTAATTTTAACTTAAAGACGTTTAGTGGACTTTCTGAGATACAATGTGTTAATTTTAACATTTTTGCATATCTGAAAAAGTCCACTGAATGTCTTTAAGTTAAAATTAACATTTTATTTTTACAGTGTATAATTAGACGATTATTTTTAACATTCGCTGCACGGAAAGAACGATTTTGTTAAAATGTCTAAAAAAAATTTAATCAGATACAACTCTGAAAATTTTTGTCAGACTCAAAGTAATTGTACAAGACATTCAAGGTGATTGCTAGAATGTAAAAATTTTTTTGCAATACTGCTCATAAGTATATTTGAATTTCTTACAATTATTTTAATGATCTAACAAAATTATTTTCAAATTTGTATTTATCTAAATTTTCAGATATTTTTCAAAATAATTTTTTTAGTGCCTGTACTTAAAAAAAAATGACAGAATGATCATCATCATGATTATCATCATTTATCAATTCTATTATTCTCTGTACGTTTTTAGAAAGAGAGAAAGACAGCAAATGTTGAAAGATCATAGAAGTATAATTCAATTATTCGAGGGCATCTTACTCATCCGTACATAGCATCCATAAACTTCACTGGCATCGATCAATCGGTGATGTAATAACGCGATAACGGCTGGCGAGCAGCATGCCGAATTACTTAGCAAACACGCGAATACTAATCGCGGAAAATCATTCATTCCGCGGATCGGTCGATCGGCTGACTCGGTGGAATACTAATAGACGTCCTAGAGATTTACTGCCATTCTTATCTAATATAGGCGCGTTAAAAACGACACATGTTCTCGGGAACGATCACGGAAAAGGAACAAATAAAAAAAAAAGAGAGAGAAAAGAAGAAAAATGAGACACCCGACGCGTCGAGATCGCGAAGTCGCGTTACGTAAAACGCTGCCACGGACAGATGACACCGCGGTAAGAACGTCGAATTACGCGTTTCCTGCCTGACTGTCCGATTAATACGTACGTGCCCGATCGTTCGACAAATAAGTGAGTGAGCGCTTCCGAAGGTGCGTATCGATTGCAGTCGTGCGCTTTGCGAGTCGTCGTTTTGAGGGACGACACTTCCCTTCACGCCCGGATGTTTCTCGAGGATGTATGCGTTCTGCCACGTAATTGTCAACACCTGCACAAGAACGACTTCAGTTGTGAGTGACTCGCGATCGAATATATATGACAAAATTTTCCTCTCTTTAGAGGAATTCTTTTCAGGCTACTATTGTATTTTTTGCGAGCATGTCTATTTGTAAGTATACTATTAGGTGTTGGAATTAATTCGTAGCGTTTTACAAGTGATGGGAAGTACTTTCATTAATGTATTTTTTAATGCTCATGTGAAATAAATAACATTCTTTCATTAAAAAACGCTACGAATTAATTCCAACACCTAATATAAAAGATAAGAAGTTAATCATCTGTAAAGGATCACGAGTGAATTGCAAATCGGTGGTCGTCAAACAGGCGTGATCTTAGTAACAGTGTAGTACGCCATCCCGTTCAAGGCTAAACGTGCTTTAGCTTCGCCTTAATTGGGTTTAACCGTTCTAAGCTATCCGCGTTTAAGACATACACAGGCGTCTGTAATACCTCAATTATTCTTGCCACATAGAAGCAACGTGTCATCTATGATTAACCATTGGAATACTGGTAACACGACATAAATCCCACATACTTATGCTTAGATAAAAATTATTTAATATAACAATATAAGTCGTCTTACAATTAATAAATTGATCTAATATTAATTACAATTGCTCTACCTGCTTTGAGAAACATATAAATTACATACATCCGTTAGAGAAGACAAGGAAGATCGAAAAGGCGCATCAGAAAATATTTTTTTTATGTTTATCGAATAAACGTTCACCTTGACTATGTCTGCAAAACGTGTTGTTAAATGCGGAATCATTACTTAGAATAAAAGATGCTCCGCGATTAGACGCTGCGAATTGAGAGGGGTCATCTATCGAGAGAAGTATATAGTTGCCAGCTAGAACACAGTCGGCATTAGAGGAGACGATTACTAAAAGAGAAAGAGAGAGAGAGAGGGGGGGAGGGAAATGAGGGGTCAGAGAGGGATTAGCGCGCGAGCAATCGTGACAAATACGCGCATTGTATCGTGCGTGTGCTCTCTGTGTGCGTCCTACATAAACGTGTCTCGCGGTACGCGTGTACAGTCAACGGCGGTGAGAAAGAGACGGCGGCACATATAGGAGGTGGTAGAGGTGGATATAATATTATATCGAGAGTAGGCGTGGTTTAAAAAAGGGGGCGGTACCCGCGATACTCATTCTCTCGCTCTTTCCCACTCACTCGTCACGCTCCCACCTTTCTCTATTTTGCTCTATCCCTCTCCGTCGTCTTGCTATAATGCTCTCTCCCCTTCCCCCCTCTCCTCCCTGTCGCTCTTTTTATCTCTGTCTCTCGATGTATGCTGTGGCATCGAACTCAGGATCGAGTCCTTTACCAACACATTCGAAGTACTTTAACTCCAAGCAGCATGCGGCACGTCTAACGAAGAAACGAGAGCAGGGTATGTTTATAGATAGATGTAGTGGGGCAAGAGGGATACAGCTGCAACGAGGCGTACGGTATCCGCTTGCTATATCATTGAGATTGCCTCTATCTCATCCTAATGTGTCTCTTATGTGTACGTATGGGTATGTATACATGTATGTATGTGTTTGTGTATGTGTGGCCTTCCTCATCTTTCATGTGCGTGCACTGCGCTGGATGAAACATCCAACGCGATTCTTTAATCATGTACGAAACTACGTAGAACTTTCGGTTCTCGTCTTGTACATGAGAAGATTTCTTCAATTTCTTGGCGAGAAACGATTATATATAGTGCCACCTTTCTTCCCGTCCGTTCGTGCATCCGTATCTGCATTGTATTCTCAAGAATGCGCGTTTCGCGCGTACATACGTATTGCGTATCACGATGGATACTTACGTGCAACAACGGTTACCGATACATAAGTGTACGATCGGATAGGAATAGCGGATAGGAAGGTGGCGGCGAAGTGGAAGGGCCGCGAGAGACCTCCGACCAATGATATTGTACGGTTTTATCTCGATACGCTTATCTTTCGGTGCTTGAGCGTTTTATATTCCGCGCTCGGGTGCGCGCTCCAACAACCGCTGAAAATCTATTGACCGTGCGTGCGCGCACATGCGAGCTCCCCCCTCCCCTCCCCTTCGTAGGCGTACACCATGCGTTACTAAATTTTATAGTCTTTGCAATAATGTTATAGCTATATTATATATTCTATGCCATATTGCTATACTACATTGCAAATATTTTAACTCTCGACTGTAGCAATAGACTGTAGCAACATTTGAAGAAATTTGGGAGGATTGTACAATTAGTACTATACGAGTCTAAATTGTAGGTTAAAAAACTTTGAACCTTCTTCTACATTGAGAAGAAAGTTTGGTAATAATTATTAAATATTGAGTGAAATAATTTCAATTAAATGTTCTAGTTAATGTAACCAAAAATAATGTTATTTTATAAATTTTTTATGAATTATATTTAGTAATTATTATTAAACGCTTGGTTATATTATATGTTTGGTAAATACAATACTTAATATTTCTAAATATTTTAAAAAAGTAAAATTTTTTTTGTTATATTAACCGGACATTTGATTAATACTATTTCACTCAATATTCGATAGCTATTATTAGACTTTTTTTTCAGTGTATTAATCGTTGCACTGAAGAAAAGAGTCTGGTAATAGTTGCCAAATGTTGAATGAAATAATTTCAATTAAATGTTCAGTTAATATTACCAAAAATAATTTTATTTTTCTAATTATTTAGTAATTATTACCAAACAATTGATTATATTATTTTATGTTCGGTAATACTCACTTAAATATTTAGAATATTAAAATTAATTTTTGTTATATTAATTAACATTGATTATTTTATTCAATATCTAGTAGCTAAGACTTTTTTTCAGGATGTAAGGCAAAGGTCTACTTGCATTCAGTATTTTAAACAGAACTAGTTATAGATGTAGTTTTCATATTATAGTTGATAGTTTTAAAAATGATAACAGTAATATAATAGCGTTGAATTGTAAAAATTGATTACAAACAAAATTTGAAAGATGAGATGGATACAATTTGGTTATTAATACCGCATCAAAAATATTCAAAGCGAAGCCTTCGCAGTATTATTGCTGCTGGCACATCAATATAGGTGCAGATAGTAGGGAAGTCATGTTCTCTGGTTCAACAGCATGATAGTTTCGTTGTGACGACGTACAGATCGCGGTACCGGATAAAACCTGATGAGGTTCAATGAAATCGTAATTGATCCGGCGATATCAGTAAACATAAAGCATTACGATACTATCCTTTACTCGATGTCCGTTTTAACGACCGATGAATTTTATTGACCACTGATCGTTGAAATGCTAGACTTTTCCGAACTGAAATATTCGTGCGCAAACAATTTTTGTGAACATCAAATATTTTGAAATCTTGTTGGTGCAAAAACACTGTAAAACACTAAAGATTTTTGCAAAAACTCCGGCATTATTAAAATACGCGGAATATCTCATTATTTTACCGGAATATATTGCAACAATCATTAGCGAATTATAAAATAAGTGATATTAATATGAGATAGCACAATTTGTAATTTATACTATGAGTTCCTCATTATTACAACAAATATGTATATTCATCCAGTGAAAATACGAGGCAAAATTTTGGACATTAAAATATCAATAGAAATTTTTATCGCGTTATTATATTGTTTGCATTATATGGTTACTTTAAAATATTATAAAAATCGATATCGTATAATTTTATTAGTAGGTAGTCGTCAGACTGACAATGAATCGATCGCGTAAGCACGAAACGCGACAATATCGTTTAATGAATAATACTCGATAATATCGACGCATTCGCTGTGGGTCACCGGAAATATCACACATATTTTGTCACTAATAGCCGAGAACTTCCATCCGGTTTACAATCGCAATCCCATTCGGGGATGAACCGATGCAGTGCGTTGAGGCCATCAAAACAGAAGCTAGGCGCAACCGAGACACTCGCTTGGGATCGCAGCGGGGGCTCCATAAAAATATTTTTAGACACGAGAGATTCTCTGACTTTTCATTTTGTCTCTTTGTCTCTCTTTCTTTCGCTTCTTTCCGTCGACAAGGAGAAGCGCCGCGTGTAAAAAAAAAAAGGAAAGACATAAGTCCCCACTGGGGTAGATGGAGAGGAAATGGCTTAGATGACGATGATCGGATTCGAGAGGAAACATGTGCAGTCGATACGTCTCAGCTGCAGCTCGCGTCAAGACGATGCAATCCGAAGAATACGAGAAACCAATTTTCGGAGATGTCTGTCACCCCCTTTGATTTTTCTGCTGAAGTACCTTCACCAAGATTGAGACCATGTGCGTTGCGCGAGTCTTCTTGGTTCTCGTTTTGCTTGTTCCATGATTTCGAAATATTCCTCGCTCGCGTCGCGACAGATGCCTATCGGATTATTTATGCAGTAGGTGCCGAAAATTGTAATGGAGTTTACTTTAACTTCCGTCATTATCGAGTTTCCCCATCAATTTTAATTACATAACATCTATATTTATTTAATAATTGTGAGAGAGTGCAAGAAATGGATAAATCTTGAATTAATATTATTTCAATATCGATTAATATTTTATCGAATTGATGAGATTATAGAGAACAAAATTTGAAACCATTTAAAACATACATTAAAATAATAATTTTGAAATTATATTTTGATTTTTTATTTGTTGAAAATAAGGTGTAAGAAATACGGTTTACGAAACGAAGAAAGTTCTTCGATAACTTTAAATAATAACCTATGACTCTATACAGGATTAACGTTATAATACATTCCAGCAACAAGTGATCCACGTGCGCCACGACGGAAGTTCGACCTCGTCGTTGTCGTAATACAAAGGCAAGCACGCTGGTATCGTGTCACAATAGTTAGGCTGGATGCTCTACAAGCCAAGTTCACCTTTTAACCCTCCTATTACCTTCAATTCCGTAGCATACCCTTTTCATGCACTGTTTATGTACGCTTCATCAACACGTGATAACAAAAGTTTATTAAATTCCTTTGGAATTTTATATTGAAAGAGTAAAGATATACCTTGATGCAAATAGTCGAGACTTTCTTTCTGACATAGTTTTGAACAAATGAGTTTAACTAAAAAGTATCTTTATACTATAAAATTGAACTTTAAAAATGATTTCGCGTTTATTGAACTTTGATAAATTAATCTACTAACTTAATTTTCGACTTGTAAGTTTTTATTCTACATCTAAATTTTCTTTATGGAAATGATGTATACTTGAAACGCGTATAGTCCACGAAATCATCAAATCTCAATGATACACGAAGTTACAACCTTCAAGTTAGGTCTTGTTTGCCATCTGCTCACAGGCACACTTTTCCACTTTTCAAATCTCAGCCCTATAACTTTTGTTTACAATTTTCACGCGCAATTGCAAGCGAATGGTCGGAGTTCATAGATCGATTGTATATGGTATCGTCAACTACCGAGAAAACGAAAGGATCGTTCGTCAAACGTAGTAGATCGCTTTTGTATGAGAGCGCCGCAAGTGCCGAGTCACGCCTTGACAAACAGGGATGTCAAACAGATGTTTCGTGCCGACCTTTCTTTGGGTCTGTGAGAGAGTCTGACAGATATTCTCCCCCCCCCCCTCTCTCTCTCTCTTTCTGCTAGTAAACCATGCAGATCGTTTACCTTTCGGTATTCGAAGCTTGAACGCTGATCGTGCGGTTTAAGAAAGCGCAGTAGTGATTCGGAAATTGAATTGTATTTTTTTGGGGAAGCATTACATCTGCACGAAGTCACGCGAAAGTAAAGATCTTGAAAGAACCTGCATGACAAAGCATATAATAAATTTGGGTCAGTCCTTCAGTTTGTAAAATTTCAGATAAAAATGATTTTCTGTAATGATCAGTTTACAACTATATTAACAAACAATAAATTGCACGTTATCTTAGCAGTACATAGACATATTAGAAACGACAATAGTACGAGCAAGTATATAAGGATAAAGACGCGCTTAAAGTATATATTTTCTTACAAATACAATGTGATTAAAGTTTCGATTTCAGTCTTTTTCAAAATCTATATATAAATCTAAATTATATGCATGAGTAGTTTGATGATACATATAGCCAACTTTAGTATATTATCATTAAAAGACCAAAACGAAAAGAAAGATCCTTATATTGCCTTTACTATGAGGATCTTGTTAAATATCTTCGAACTCTTGATATTTTCTTCGTCAAACAATAATGGAATTGATAGAAGCTTTCTCATTATTCAGTGAGAATCATAGTATGTCAAATTAAAATAGTTATCAAGTCTAGATGGTAAATTGTCAGTAGTCAGTATAAAGTTATAAGTAAAATATAGAGAAATAAGAAAAGACCATGATTTCAAATTTTTGGTTTCTTGTCATTGACGTTTCCCATGGATGAATAATTACAACAGTTATCCTTGGACAATATATATAAATAAACGAAATAGAGAGTTTATAAAATCATTCGAATATTGTCAATCATCTATTGGACTATTACAACTCTATATATATATATATTGCGGTTTAATTAATTAACAAATTAACTTTGTAAATTTGCAGACGCTTTGTAGATTTACAAACGCGTGAATGATTCAAGGAAATGGGGACTATGAGATCCACCGTTTTGATTTACGTTTTCAAAAACTCGGTAATAATCACAGTTAATCGTCAAACACAATCGGCAGAGCATTGAATAAAAAATTCCTAATATTTTCCGTGACGCGAATCTCCATGTTTTCCACATAATTCGTCCCGATTTAACGGCTGTGCAAAATTCGTCGCGTTGCGGACCGGCACGCTTCCGAGGGCGAGATTTGCCTCGATTTGTGATTCTACGGTTAAAATGTTCCACCGGCGAATAAATCCGGGAGCGAAAAACGTCGAAGTCCCGGCGGCGTATGATTGGCTGTCGGCCATCGGAATCGGACTGTTCGTTTGAGTTTGGTCATTTTGGTCGCTCGGTAAATAGAGATTTGACAGGCAACGTGTCGGGGTCAGCGTTGCACCTGACGCCGTCAGCGGTTTTCGCCCTCTTTCTCTTCCGCGCTTTTTCTCCGTTTTTTCTATGTTTTTCATTCTCTCTCTCTTGCTTTGGTCCCCTCCTCATCCTAAGCGGTGCTTCCACACCTCGATAACTTTCGCTGTTCGAATATTCGCCCAAGAACCAACGGTATTTCTTGTGTGATTCGAAATAATCGCGGAGAATTAAACCGACCGTAAGATTGTGCAAGAAAAAATATTCAATGTTGTCATTAAAATTTCAAAAGAGAATAATCATGCTGTGGATATCTATACAAAAATGATATTCATGTTCGGTCACACTACTAGACTCATCATTAAGGCAATGTAGTATGGGACCTGCCTTAGAATGAATTTAGATTAATGTCCTATTTAAAGAGAATTCGCGTGGCTGAGATACTCACGCGAATTGGAGGGAGTTCTGTTGGATCTCTGATAGCGAGTCGCCACAATGCAATAAAAATATAACTTACACATCTCTTTGTGCTGCAGCATTCCTCATACGATGTACACTTGTAACAAAGAAAATAGTTTCATAATTCCTTCGTAAAAGGAATTTCAATTGTTGAAGCTCAATATACTCGGATCTTTTTTTACAGAGAAACAATATTGATTTTACCAATATTTATAGGAGATCTTCAGAGTATAAAGAGCACTTTGAAATGAATTTATTTATATATTAAAAGATCCATGAGATTTATTATATAAATCTTCAACATTCCATAGATGGTCTTTTCGAGCTTTGCTGTCGATGTAATAACCAAAATTACAGTTATTTGATATCCCTGCGCATCTAATATTATGTTAAATAGAACGATATTAATTATCTCGCTAAACGTTATTTATGTACATGTATGTGTGAGTCGAACGTGCGCGTGTAAGCGTATATATATGTGTATGTGTGCCAACGCGGCAAGAGCTATCATTACACATTGCATGACGTTACTCTGTCGTCAGTGGTGCATTAGGCAACCCCGGCACGAAATTCGTTTTATTAAGGAAACGTTGCACTTCTTTCTCGAGTGCAGCTGCAGCACCGCTAATTGCAAAACTCTTATCTCGCAATATCTTCGGTTGCCATGTTTGTGGCTGCGCGAATTTGATTTGTAATCTCGCGAAGAAGCGTGCGTATTAGACGCTTATAGCGTAATCTGTAACATTACCCGCCGCTTACATTTCTTTTCTTTTATATTTTTATAAAAGATATATTTTTATACAGTTTATATCTTTTTATATAAAATACAAAATTGTATTTAAATTTTAAGAAAGCTAATCTCGCAAGAAGCATAAATACAATAAAAGCTAAGACGTAAAGTCATATTTTTTAATTCATTTCAATTAATTTTTATTAAAATTTTCCTTAAAAACTAGCAATATATAAATAATTATAAAGCAAACGAGTATTCATTTATTCTTTTAATTTTTTAATTTAAGTTTTATAATAATGAGATTATATTTAAAAAAGGACTAGAGATGTCATGAATCAACCAAAAGATAATCATTGCGTGATAAAATAAAACGAATCGATGTTTATTTGAAATCGAAGTCGACTAAATGACTCTTTACGAGCTTTCTCCTGTCTCTCAGGAGGATCGTTTTTCACGAGCCACCTTTAGACAATCATCACTGTCGTCCCTCATACTCTTACTAATGCCATCCTTGTCGTAGGTACACGCTCTGTACTGGCAATGCATACGAATACAATACTTGAGTGTGTTTACAGAGACAAGATCGACTGGCATGTTGTTTGATGTTGATTCGGTGTTTAGGTGTCACCATGCCCGTTAGATAAAGCTCTTAGGGTACCACCACCCACGCCGGAACACCGCAGTGTGCGTATGTTCCGCGAATTGAAGAAGTAATCGTCGTGAGATCGATCGACAGAAATTAATTTTATATATCCGTGTTTTTTGGCTTTAATTCATTAATATTTAAATAATTTTATTAATCTCTCTGACAGTTTTCGTAGATGTAAGAACTAAAATCTAATATATAATATTGTCATATTGTTAAAAAATAAAATTATGTTAAAATAAAGTCGGTCAATAAATTATTGTATTTCAATAATTTAAATCATTTTTTTTTAAATATGAACATTAATGTATATATATATATATATATATATATATACATATATTTCTTTTAAATATTTATCATGTTAGATTAATCTAAATGCCTCTATTTTGTAACTCTTAACAACATTGTCATACCGTGAAATTGTTATTGCACAAGTATTATATATGATAAAAAAAAATTGCAGCAACAATAAAATGATATCGATATTATCGTTACACAATAAGAGCTTAATTTATCATTTTGTAATTTGCACACCGACAGAGGAATGTTCTGTGTGACCTGATATTGTGTCAATAGCGAAAGATTATTAGAGATTGATTTCGTAGCGGCTTCAAGACTGTGAAGTCGAGATCGAAGGTGTCGAATGCACTTTACCGAGGAATAAAAACATTTTTAATCATAATACACGCCGCGCTTTCACAGCGCGTGTTTTGTCTTTCTCATGGACCATATCGTATCGGGTTGGCTTATCAGCTTCGATACCACTATCGACTCGAATTGTTCTCAGTGCTGCGGCCACTACCGCTACCGGAAGTGCGGTATCGACGGTATTTGTACGGCCCCTATGCTCTCTCTATACATTACGCGTTGCTTCTCTATTGCGACTCAATTCTACTCTATCAAAGTCATAAAATATAATCCACATTTCAATCTTTTCGTATAATTTTACCTCTCATCATACAATTGAATCATGTATGCACCAGAGATAAGAAATCATTATATCTATAGAATAAGATCTTTATTTTGAAGATAAATTTTTAGATAAAAATAAAAATTTAATTAAAGTAATTGAAAATTTTAAATTGAAATTAAAATAGAATTTTGAGATCACCTTTACTATCTTCGTAAGAAAATACTATAAGATTGTGCAATAGCATTTGATACCATGTATAATTAAATTGTTATTTTCTATAGATTTAAAAATGTTAAAAATTGATTTTGACAGATGCTCTGATTTTTATAAATATCTTTATTTTCTGTATAGGAAAAGTGTTTTTTATTGATTTTGTATATACTTTGAAGACGTATTATATGTTAAATTATAAAATATTCAAATAATTGTACTAATCTCAACGCATTGTTCAAGCAAAGCATCGGCATCCTGTTAATTTCATAATTTTGCTGCATGATACGAAACTTAAGAACTTCGCTGCTAATTGAAATCAGACAAACAGGATTCCAAACGCAATCTACCCCTAACGATCGCATTCCTCGACTTCGCATTTATGTCGAGAACGAGGACAACTCCCTCCGTTTCGTCCTCGTTCTCGGTAAACTTTTCACGACCATTTTCGATCCTCGTTCAAGCACGAGAGAAGGAACGCCGCGCTCATTATCCCCTCTCCCTCTGCCCACGTACGGTTCACACATCCGCTTCCGGCCGGGGATAATATAATAATCGGTCGACCGGCACAATACGTACGCGCATTATTTGTGACGATAGGTCAGCGCGTGCGTGCGCATAAGACGAAAAGGAAAAAATAAAAGCGGTAAAAAAAAGCACGAAGGAGAGATGGATTCGCGATTAAAGGCCAAGCAAGGAGGATGGAGGTCAGAAACCATGGATTATAGCGTGAGACACGAAACGGAGGCTCGTGAGAGCAACGGAGACGGAGGTACGCAGAGAAAGACAGATACAGAAAATGTGACATGGACACTCGTTTACGAGTGGTAGAGATGGAAGATCGAACGCGAGCACAACACGCAGGACGTCCGGACGTGTATATGTGAGCGGGGGCGGGGGCAATGATGAAAAAAAGCCCATGTATTTGTTTAATTATCAACGGTACCGCATTAACTCGTTAATTGAGCGTCAGATGGCGAGCATTGTATCCGGCTGACACGCTTTGTATCCGCGCAATGCACATTCGTTGTATACGCACACGCGCTTCATCACACACGGGACTTGTTACCGTTCACATACTCACGTCTGTGTGTTTTTATATGTGTATATATATATATATGTGAGAGTGTAGTCGTTTCTTCTTTTCTCTCATGTAGACGTCCGACTAGCGCCGCGGTTCTTGACGCGGTTTGTTTTTTTTCTGTCATTCATTTCTTCATGTGTGTACATGCTTGTACGTACGCACACGAATATCCTAGTGTGGGTGGACGAGCGCGCATATTTGTCACACATGTCCCACGTCCGGCGGGTTCGGCAGACAACGGCGTTAATCGTATGCACAAATAATTAGAACAATGAGTGCGTGCCATTATTCGTGAACAAGGCATGCTTTGAGAGAAGCGTTCTTTCTCTCCCTTGTCGCTCTCCGTATCGTTTTCTCTTTTATCCTTTTTTTTTATTTCACTGTGTACCCCAAGGTACGTCTCTGCGGAGTACACCGGGAGATCCCCTTTTGTCGATGCGATCCGCGGTATAAACGCAGAGAAGAGAAGCGGCTGTCTCTTTGGGGCGAAATGATCGGATAACTGCCCGAACTGTCTCACACGCTCCGATTCTTTTTGCATTCTTCGGTCTTGCGATGTAAAAAAATGTATCCCACACGCGGTTGTGAATAGAGCTTTTAGATTATCATATAGCCGTTTTCAATAACTGTTGGTATATTATAGGTATATGTATGATTAAAATTAGTTGAATATTTACATAAACACTACAATAACATAAAGCTTAATTAATGCCTTCATTTATCCTAAATAATTAATAATTAATATTTGTTAAATTTTCTACTATCTCTTGTCGTGTGTATTGATAGTTGACCATTTTGTCGTAGAGACTATGATAAAATAGTGTATTATCATGTAATATAGATAATTTATATATTAACATTTATCATAATATACAATATAACGAGAATTAGAATAATAGATAACGAGAATTGACGAATATTAAATCTGAATATTACATACATAAATTAACATTGTGTTATCATTCTCGTTATTAGTTTGTAGAAATCAATTGCTATCATTCTAATAATCATAAGTAATTATTTTTAGAAATAATTAGGATTGAAATGTGGAATAGACTACTACAGTGTGATTTTTCAGTCGAAACAGTGATTTAAAATATTAAACGGTATTTAATACAATAATATTAATAAAATAATGTCTTTTACTATGTAATTACTCTAAAATTATTGTATAATATCTACATAAAATTACCATCATTGTACATGTTGTTTTATTACAGAAACAAATAAGGGCTAATGAGAGTTTTTTGCGCGGTTGTTAGTGCGAAAATAAAAATCGTTTATTGTCGAAAAACTATAGTATAATTAGTTACGCATAAACGTTTCGGCCTGCTTCCGAGTCATCGTCAGCATGTCTGAACGTATGTTGTAAAATTCTCACTTCTTCATGGCGAGACTGTTTTTATAATTTTTAAATAAGTCTGACATATGCTGATAATGCTGTTCGTTTTACTTATTAGTTTGTACATTGTGTATTATCTTTGACATCTTTGTGTATTCTCATTTGAATGTTAACCGCCACAATATTCGGAACGGCCGAAACGTTGCGTAACTAATTATATAGTTTTTTGACAATAAACGATTTTTATTTTCGCACTAACAACTGCGCAAAAAACTCTCATTAGCCCTTATTTGTTTTTTGATCTCGAGAGTTTAGCTACTTGTTTTATTGTTTTATTACAAATTTAACAATTAAAAACTATTTATATAATAAATAACTATTTATTATATCGCGTGCAGGACAGGTGTTTGCTATTTTTAAATTTTGCAATGTTCTATCACGCACTAATAATAATGTAAAATAACAATTAACCTCCAGTAATATACGTCGTTTGCTCTGATTATAAATCAACTTATTCTCGCTTGATTCTGAACCTTGATTGGCGCCACCGCGCCGTATCGGACTTGTTTGTCGCTTTAAGCTTTAAGGGTGCTTAGAAAGAGGGGTTGCGGCATGGCAAAATCAGGAAAGGAGGTAGGGACAAGGAAATGAGGGAGGGATGGTTGGAGAAGCGGTAAGCATATTGGTATTGAGTGCCGCCAGCTGACGATACTGAATTCAATTTAATGGAACGCCGTGACGCGAAATGGGACTTGCACTCGATATTTATTATATGGCGGTGCATTAATTACCGCGGCCCCGTATTCTTCGGGTACTTCTGCTGCCGGTACGGTGTTGGCTTTCCTTTATCTTCCGTTAATAATAGTAATGATAACGAGTCTAATAATAATTGGATCCCGCAGATCATTAGTGGATTTCCATCGTCGACTTAATAAATTAGGTATTCATTGCGTATCCGTCGTGTAATCGAAAGAAACAAGTTTAATTAATCTCAATGTAAAATGTATTTTTGATAAGACGGAGGACATATTTTGACGATTCCATTATTTATTTCATAAAATAGGATTCTCCTAAAATAAGTTAATCGGCATTTTATAACTCTCAATCTAATTCGTCAAGAGCCTTTTGAATAGAGATTGTTCAATATCGCATAAAAAGAATGAAAAGGATATCAATTGAATAATGAATTAATGATAAAACTAATAATGATTCAATCACATTATGCGCAAACGCAAGTTATAAGGGCAACATAAATTTTTAATAATATTATATCCAAAAGAATCACATAATCACACAAATCGATCACATAATATTATTTCTAATTTTTGGTTATATATACATGTCGTGAACAACATGCGATGTTCTCATCACAAATACATGAAAATAAGTCTTCTCACTTCGTCACAAATTAGACTCTCGCGGGTCCGAGTTTAAAATAATTAAAACATTCTGGACAAAAGACAAAAGCGGGTTACCTACCCATCAAGCTCCGCGATGATATAAGGGTAGAGAGAAGGAAGGAAACGAAAGGGTGAGTCGGGGCGAGGCCGTGGAGAGGTGTGAGACTGGCTCTAGAAGAGGTTTGATAGGCGAGCGAAGAAAAACACAGACTTGATCAAAGTGAAATACGCATTGCCAGCCATGTGGGTAATTATCCTGGACCTTTGCATTAACCCCATCTTCCTTCCCACTCTCGTCGAGTAAGCCACCCCCAGCGTCCATCGCGTTCCTCTCTCACACCCTACGGATTTTCCTACCCTCACACATAGTCGGAGATCCACCTCGGGATTCTGCCATCCCACGCCTGCATTCCTCTTATTCTCCGTGCTAACTTGGATTCGTTTTCAGTGTACTTTCAGTAGCGTATCATGCTCGTTCCAGGCGCACGCATACGAGCTCAGGTGATTACGATTAATTCTATCTACCGCTGGAATTATAATGAAACCTTAAAACGAAGTCCGGTGATACAGGCGCGGCTGGAATATTTCTCTGGGGTAATTCTCACATAATCAGGATGAAGAATATTCTTCTGAAGATCCGAACGTTCGCGAATTATATATTTTGCGTATCTTTGCCGTCAAGCTATGGATTAGCTCAAAGATGGCATATGCAATTAATTAAATATAAATATAATAACAAATTATAAGCAATATCGAATTAATTAAGTTATTGATTGTATCCAATTAACATTTGTGTATAATTTCATTGGAACGTTTTTGCATCGAATAAAATCCGATTAAGTAGTATTTATAATTATTACCGATGTCCTATATCGTAGCAAGTAGAGATTACTGCCTCCTAAGTATTTTTCAAGTGATGTATTTTTAAACAATCGTAATTTGCACAAATTCGTAATACCTGGAAAATCGCTTTTTTCACCTGAGCGCACAGTGCTAGCTACACATTCTCAGATCTTCTATAATTCTGATAACACATTAAAAGCGTCGTAATCAATTGCCACAAAATAATGCGCTCGCGTGCACGTAACGCATACTTACACATATGTACACGCATTACATCCAGCACGACGAGAAGGCAGCGCGAACGTAATTTAATTAATCTGATTGAGAATGTTAATGCCTGCCTCGCAAAATAATATCTAAATGAATTAATACCAGCCGTCGAGCTCGGTGAAAGAGGGGGTTGCCCAAAGGAAGGACGGCAAGAGCGGCATGGAACGGAGGAAAAACGGACTGCTAAGGGTAGAAGAGAGGAAGAGCTGAGGTAGGTAGAGATAAGGGAAAGAATGAAGGATCGCAGGATGAACAGACACAGAACTCACTTGGCACAGCAAAGCAGAGTACGCGAGAGCGACGGAAAACGAGAGAGAAAGAGAGAGAGAGGAAGAGAGAGAGAGAGAGAGGCGCTAATTAGCTAAGTAAAGCCGGCGCATTATCGCTTATTTTCAACCCTCTCCAGCTCCCCTCCATCCACAACGAAAATGGCAAGTTTCTCTTCGCCCCGTACGTAACTTTGCCCGTATAGAATATCGCGTTGCAATTCGAATTTCCAACCCCTTCTTTCCCTTCTCTAACCTTACCATCAGATCATCCACCGTTCTCTCTGTCCCGCTTTGGGGTGGCACCATCCCCTGACTTCCTTTTACTTCTAGCTAAATCTCTCTCTTTTGACTTTCCTCTTCTGCGTCGGGTTTTTTTCCTGATTCAAAACTGCGATCAGCAGTAGAGATCGACAGATAGTTTTATGATACCTCCGTTGAATGCAGAGTGTCTATACAACGCATGCACTCGATGAACTGAGGTATCGCAAAGATCTGCATTTCTCTTCCACGATGATCTGGAATTCATCGTTTACCTGTAGACGATGTATATCATGTCGTATGATTAAACGGGAAATTTGGCAATAATTAAAATTTGTTAAAATTTATAGATGGATACTGTTGTAATGAAAAAACTGACTGTAACGTAAATGAAATGGTTCGAAAACTTTACAAACAAAAAATTTGAAAATGAAATATTATAAAATTATAAAGTAACAAAATTAACACTTCAAATATTAATAAAAAATTTATTTTTGGTTGTAACACTTGCTAGAAATATTTCGAAGTTGTTAAAATATTCCGATGAAAATATCGGATTAAATGTATTTCCATACCTAACAGGATATGAGCAGGATGGGAGGTAAAACAAATCGCACATGCAAAAAAATAGTAAACGCCTAAAATGACAAGTATCTACCATTCGTCCTTCGGATATTCGTTCTTTTTATCATTCGTCAATCGGAAAAATGAAACACAGCTGTGAATGCAATAATTCCATTCTACATACCAATCGCGCGAGAACGCATGGTGTAATTAACTCTCATTCAATTACATTTAACAATTTTGCTAGCCTGTATCTAAGAGCATCTTTATTTTTACATATATTACGATTCTATAACAGCGAGTGCAACCTATATATAAAATGATAAATTCATAACTATGACATAAATGATTGAGAGTAAGAGAGAGAGAGAGAGAGAGAGAGAGAGAGAGAGAGAGAGAGAGATGATGGAAAAAGAAAATGATTTTTCAAGCAATAGGTTTTTAATGATTGATAAAGATAATTAACCGAGTTCCCTGCTATTGCTTTCCTCCTTCTATCTACCTTCCTTCTCTTGCTTGGCCGTACAGCTTGGCAATCCTTTGATTCGAACCCCAGAGTTTCGCTCTTCAGCCCTATTACCACCCTCGTCGTCAGCGGCGTCCACAGCTTTGAAATCCCGATGGTAGAAACGATTTTCAGCTCCGTACTTCCTTTTCTGTCCGTCCCTTCTCCTTATAGCTTTATAGATGTCTCTATATCTATATGCTTTTATCATCCGCCGCGTTTCTTTCGCGACGCGAAAATCCAAGTCGCGCCGTGTCTCAGGAATTGCTCGATAAATAGCCTTCGAAGCCTGTTATGGCTTGATCGTTGCTTGGAAATTATGATAGCGTACCATTTCATCGATCCTTTTTATTTGTTTTTGTTTTCATATTTCTCTTTTTATTAGATCGCGACTGATTAATAGTTTCGTAACATCACAGCGATCTGGCGGTAGACTAGGGCGACGAATGTGAGCAGCGAGTTCCGTGAAAGTTCGTCAACAATTATCTCTGTAATTGTCACGAACGAACGTGGTTAAATGGAAAGCGCGTGGTCGTTTCGAAACTTTACGGATTCGATGCTCTTTCTCTGATCACGAGACCTTATTTCTCCATATGCGGAAAATCTTTCTTCAAGTATTACATGTATTTCCGGTTACCGAGACTGATTTTAACAGAAAAATGGAAACAAAGTTATTCCACGCTACAACGAGTTCCAATGGAAGGTGAAACACTCGTCGTGAGTATTTTATCTCGACGCAGCTACGCATTCGACGACGCGTAACTGAGGCGGGAAAGCCTGGAAAAAAAAACTGTCTCTCCCAAGAGACAGGTTGATTACCGAGAACAAGATCGTTTTCCAGTAACCCTTTACTGTTTGTTGTTACCTTTGCTCTTGCGTCCCCTCCCTTCTCCTTGCCCATTTCGATACCCACGAGCGTCGAAATAAAAAACCTTTAACCCTTTTCATTCACCGATACGTCGCCGTCCCATCGCCCACGCATGGCGTCCACAATGAACGGGTAATAATTTAAAACATGGATAAAATCGATAGAAGACCCCCGCGTGTCCTTCTTCCAACACACCGTCGCTTTTCTCAACAGACTATCCCCTATCCCTAATACGCATCGATTTGCGTGTCGTGTGCGAGTTCAATGCTTTCGATTACATGTTTGCAGGTGTACGTGCGATATTCGTTCGACACGTGCGATGTCGATCTCTCTTCACACTTATAGTTTCTTGGAAATTGTCAGGATATCACTTATGACTAAGAACGGAATATATAATATTCTTGCTAAGTTTAAAAGAAAATTTTTACCTTCAGTACTATTTTTACTTAAATAAATTCATAAATGCATATATGTATGCATATATCAAGAACATGAATAATGTTAATTAATAAGTAGAGTGTGATCATTTGATTCAGTTGATTCAGTCGATCTGTAGATATAAACATGCAAAATTAACGATTCTTTGTTCGCGATAGTCTTTCTATGTATGATTAATGTGTTTAAATAATTTAGTATAGCAGACATGTGAAAGTTATTTATGAACTTTCGTTACAAATAGATAAAAAACGACAGGCTTTATTCATCGATTATAAGAAATTTCATTCTAATTGATATATCTTAAAAATGATACTACAGCTTATACTCCGTATTCTCTCTCTCTCTCTCTCTCTCTCTCTCTCTCTCTCTCTCTCTCTCTCTCTCTCTCTCTCTCTCTCTTTGGATATCACTTATTTAAAATGTCTCTTCATCCATTACACATGACGATCGATATATTAATTCAGCTTAATATTTCGTTAGATAATAAAAAATCCGATAAATTTCTTCTTGGCGTTTAGATAATTTCAACAAAATGCGAATACACTTTGCGACATAATGTAACTCAGTATTGATTTAAAGCGTAAAAGTGTCACGATAATATTAGCTATCATATAAAACGAAATCAGTGAAACATACGATCAAGAATAGATATTGTAATTCTTTTGCGTATCTCAACAATGACGTTTTGTTATCGAAACTGTTATAAATCGTGTCCTGACATCTTTAGTTCGCATTTGCGTCTAATGGAAAAAAAAATCTCGTCTACGTCAATATTGAAGATTTTATCTTGACCGGTAATAAATCAATTCCACGAACAAGTCATCGAATATAATCAACAGTGATTTAAAGGAAAATTATTTTTATAGAAATGAAAGAAAGATATGAAATTGCTGACGAGACAAAAATAGTTTGGAGGAAAATTAGCCTCTAATGAATGATCAAATATCCAAATTCGCATAATCTTATCCATTGGGCATGTCTGCTCGTATATAATTCTACCGCGTAATTTTATCACAAACACAATACATAAATGGGAGAAATGATTTGCTACGCAATATGGCTATAACTGGGTTGATAACATAAGATTGAATTGGGAAATTATATGGTGCTGTAACTAGCGATTTCGCGACATCGCGGCTCAGGCAATCGCCTTGTAATTTATCTGGCGCGCGTAATGACGAGCGAATGAACGAAATTTCCTTCAGCAAGGCGCCCAGTGGGTCGGGTGATTTCAATCGTAACATTTCCAATCGTAATCTTCGCCGCGGCGGTGCTCTAAGCTCTTCGGGAGAATTCAATGCGGAGAAATTAAGGGAATTGAATTAACCACGACGGCAGTTTTCATTATCGGGAAAATTGGCAATTTTCCACTGTTAGGCGCGTAACGCCCGTTCTTACGCGGCCGGGTAGGTAATCGTCACGGAAACTCCTACGGGGAGTTCCCGATCTCTCCGGTTAATTAGTATTATCCGTACGAATGAATTTTAATATGATCTGTTATGGTGAGCGGCGTATAGATGCCGGCCGCGGCGTGGCGATCGAATTAATTCGCTTTTTGAACCGTTTTCTCTTTCGCGAGATAAAACGACTCAACGGGGACAGTATAATGTTAATAAAATCGCTGACGATTTTATTAAAATATTTCCATCGACTTCTGCACCGCGTTGCAACTTGATGCGTTTCGTTATATGTTATCTATGTGCGGAAATCCGATCGTTTTAACCGCGGTAATGCGGTTAAATTATTTATACACTTTCAAGACACACAGTTCTAATTGTCCCATCAATTCATGTGCATGTAATTGCCCGTATTAATAAATCAATATAATTAATTCGCCGATAATAAAGCTTACAGCACAATTAATTTGACTCTATCGGAGCAACGCGAAAATCTTTTTTTTTTTTACGAGATTCAAAGTCAGCGAGTCAGCAATTACTTTTTATTATCGATTACCGGAATTCTAGCTAATTGCGAGACAATTCGAATCGCCGCGATCGAATCTTCCCGCCGATCAACACATATACGTCGACTCGCTTGTCAGCGTTAGTCATCGCTATAATTAGGGCTATTTACGACGTTATATATGATTCGTTCCGAGAATCAGCCTTCCGATAGATTTCACGATGCCGCGAAATTACGCGACGCCATCGAGAAGAAATCGAGCACTGACGCCACGATGCTGGAGTTCTCGAATTGAGAATCGTCAACGCTCGAGATGAGTCATGAAGCAGCTCGTCTTTCATTTCTAGCCGAATTCACGAATTCAACGTAGCTTTGATCTGCGACGCAAACGCCTCTCAAAGAATACAAATCGAACGCTTAACATTTCAGAGATTATTTTCGTAATGTCGATGCGAAACGAGTCACATTATTTAGGAACAAAAGCCTTAGAAGCAAAAAGCTATTAACTGAAAACATTAAAACTTTTGTGACATATTATTATATAAACTATATAGTTGTGTATTTGTACAATCGCTGTGATTGCTACTGTAACGCAATTTATCTTTCACGAATGGGAAGAGGAACTCCTCGTCCGAGGAAAGCCAGGAATGAATTTCCAATCGGGTATTTCTGTACAACGTTTCAGTCACGCTCGTCGGATTGACAAACACCTGGTCAGATAGACGCCGCTTTGCTCCGGGAATTGAATTTTGGTTATGGGTCAACGACGCTTCTAAATTTATGATATATCTCATCAAAATGTGTAACATCAAAATAGATTAAAATATATAATACAAGCAAGCGTCCGGCTTTTTCACGTGGCGATTCATCGAATGCAGAATTTCCTGTTTATATACCTGATATCGTAACTCTGGAATAGTTGGTATATCTTGCGTAACCTCATATCTTGAATGATACATTCAATACCTATAATATCGACGCATTCATCGACGTCGCCAAAATGTACATATCAGCGTGACTTCTCGATTCGCCCGTCGACTCTCCTGAATCAGCGATGGAGGCTCGCATCGTCGCCCTTCTACTTACGAATCACCTGTACTCCTCGGCACAAATCTGTCAGTGTATATCGGCATGCACTCATGCGCCTGGAGTTTGACGTACCAGTCAAGAGCAAGCGTGGCTTCCATCCGCCAGTATCGCAGGCACCCTCAGTCGTCGTCCCTCCCCAAATATATATATATATATATACATCTATACGTGTATATGTATACAATACACAGACACGCGTACGTATCTGGCGCAAGTTCTGATTAGACGTAGAATTAATGATTCGAAAATCAATACAGGGCCGTCCTCCCGAGAGTATTAAGACACCGTGGGGGATGCCATCCAAAGACAGAGCGTGATAGAGAGAAGGGGGTGAAAGGATGCTTGCGAGCGGTGCGGAAGGGATGTGAAGGTGTTGGATGGGTGCTAGTGGAAGCGCGGGGTAGCAGGGGAGAGGGTTTGATAGAGCGAAGGTTGGGGTTATGGTGGTGGTGACGATGGTAGTATATCCGTTAGATGAACAGGGGGAGGGGGGGGGGTAAAGAGGGGTGTGGACGGGTTAGGTGGTGGAAGAAGGGTGCGCGGGCTCCTCGTTCCGGGATCTACTATTTTGTCACCAAACCCTTCCTCGCCCTTTGATAACTAATTAGTGTTTTACCTCCCTCTCTCTTTACCCTTTCCACGCTTAGCTGGGGGCCTCTTTTATCGTCCCAATCAGGGGACGTCCTGGGAGGAACCCCTTTTCATGCAGGAGGCGCATCGACGTTTCCAAGCCTCCCGAAAAGATGAGAATCAAAGGATTTCCAGGGCGAAGCGTCAAAAGTGCGGAGGAGGAAGGGTTTGAGGGGGAAGGAACGAAGTTCAGATAGGTAACGAGCGAACGGAATGAGAAGGGGGTTGGGGTAAGAAGAGAAGACGTTTATTAACCTGTTAAGACTCGATTTATTTTTCTTTATTTCTCCTGGGGTATTATAAAGTTTGATTACGCAGTGATGGCGTGATTACTCTTTGCATTTTAATTCCAAGATTGAATGAGTGTTCAATTATCGGTATCACTGTATGACGTTGTTAGACTCTAAATACACTTAATAATGCACTAATTGGAGAAATCAGCTATAGGAAAGCAAGAACAGCTAATATTGTCTTAATAATCAATAATTATGGAGATACTACTACAGTATTTTCTTATTACATAAATTGTAATAATATGTAATTATAGATATATTAATAATATAAGTATTATTACGACAAGTATTACGATTTATATAGGAATGTCATTTCATTGAGAAAAAGAAGGAGAGTAGTTTTAGAAAATATTAATAATTTTACGAGAAATTAAAAAGTCTGCTGCCTTTTAATCATCTCCGACATCGTTTCTCGCGCGTTAACTCTGATTCGAGCTTCGCTCGCGATTGTGCGTGGTGCTTTTTTTTGCGAAAGAAGAGAAGTTAGCGAGTTAACCGATCGACCGCACGTGTAGTCAGGAAAACACTCGAGGCTCGTGCCGTACAGAAACGAATTTCGCTCCGAACAATGGAGGACTCGATATACGGCGCGGTGGAATCAGTAAAGGGATGGTGAATACAGGGCCGCGGGGGCAAGGCTAGATGGGAAAGTGAAAGAGAGAGAGAGAGAGAAAGCGTGGGAAGGGGGGGATGGGACGATTGTTGAAATTTGCATGAATCGATCACGATTGTTTGGCCGCGGAATGAGCACGCCACCACAGGAGAAATAATTCGCAATCCGTGTGCAGGCCGAGCAATCGAGTTACCGTTTGCCATTTCGATTCTGCTCGGTCCAACGGACGACAATGGCCCTCCGCCAAAAGCGAATCATCTTTGTGATCTGTCCTGAGCCGACTGATCGTGGTGCTGGTTGTTCAGATGCTTGTGCTGCTTTTTACACTGTACTCTATTTTTTTCCTTGTTTTTGTTCGATCATAGGGGAGACTATGTTGTTCTTGGAGATTCCGCGTTAATACGATTCTTTCGAGTCGTAGGGTTTATTTTTCGTTTGATAAATTATCAAAGAAAATCAGAAATGATCAACTGATACCATGTGTAAACAAATGATAAATTTAAGATAATTTGTTTTACAAAAATATATATAGATGGTATAATACAGACAAGATCATATAAGAGTCAGGCGCAAAAATTAAAGCGCAAACTTAATAAATTAAAATAGCAAGTTTAATGAAAATGAAAAATATATGATATATAATTTTAGCTTCTTTATATTTAAAATGACACATCTTACTTTTTTAATTGCGCTGTTTCATCGCACGAATGGCAACTAACATAAATATTCAAATTATCATCAGACATGCACTTGTTATCATCGCAAATTGATATATTTATAGATTCCACGGGTTATTACAGCATATACAATTATCAATCTCGGTAATTTTATGCGCGTATTGTCCGATATTATTCCACTCACACTGCCTAAGCTCTTGATGAATAAAAAATATGCATAAAATATTATCGTTAATATGGTAGCGTAGCTGGTCGCGTTTGACAGACCGATTACGTGCAATTAAAAAGCTGATTAACGCAGAGTCACAGTTCACGAACAATCGTCTCCGATCCGTATTGAAGTCGATGTTTAGTAATATGACGCGTGAGCAAATGTATGCAAATAGTACATACGCATGTGTTTTATGTGTGTGTGTGTGTGTGCGCGCGCGCGCGCACGCGTGCGTGCGTGCGTGCGTGCGTGCGTGCGTGCGTATATGTGTACAGATATACATTTCGCGAGCGGGAGACAGTAGGTTACTTTTAGTGCACGAGGATTGGTACCTGAGCGAGCACAATACGGGCTATATTTTTATGGGGCCGCCGTGGGGGTCTAATGGCACCCTGCGGGTGGAGAGACAGGGAGGTGAAATAAAAAAAAAGCGGGAAGGTTATGGGAGGTGAGATGGGTGAAAAAAAGAAAAACAGGGATTTGGTATAGACGTCATTGTTTCCGTTCGGCACCCTTCTCACTCCTCTTTTCTCCGCGTTCGCCCCCGAACCAAAAATTCCCCGCCCGCTACGGCGTGCCGCCACTGCCGAAAACTACCCCTTACAACGGGGTGCCTGCCATTCAAGCTACTTTTTCATCTCTCCTCTGTTTCTCTTCCCGCGTTCTTCCACACATAGATTACAATATTACCACCTACCCCTCTTTCAGGCTTGCTCACCCACCCCTTCTTCTGCTGTATCTCTCCCTCTTTTTCGCAGCGACCGACGCCGCCGTGGCGGTACGCGTCCTCTGATATATACGTGCACTTCTGATCATAACATAAATTTTAATGATGGCCGTGATGAAAATATAAGAACGCCCCGATATTTATGGCGTCTGTCCCGGCTACCGTCTGCATTCTCCTGGCATATATGCGGACGCATCAACCCCCTTCTCTTGCGGACAATTTTCTGATATGTGGATTCTCATTGTATAATACAAGTTGTCAAATGATACATGAAGAATTAAATAATCTTCGCAAATCGTACGATATATGCAACATGCATTATCATTATATCGTATTCTCATATCTTATGATCATGTTTTTAAAAGTTATAATTAATTTTGTCATTAGTTCTATTATTAATTTTTCAGTTTCGGAGAAAATATTTGGAAATATCATTAAAATTCATTGATATATAATTATTGTGTCATTTTAACTTATTTGTACCGCCTGAACAATTAGCAGTATTAACGTGTGTGAGACGAAGTTTTTTGCTTCTCGAAGCTAAGTTTAGTTCGGCGAGCGATAAAAGGGAAACGTCATCGAGACTGCGCTTTTTATTCTTCTTGCGTTGGCAAAGGAAATCAACGCTGACGCGACTCGAGAATGTCGCTAGAAAGAAAGATCCCCCTCGTGGATCGCTTCATGTTTTCTGCCGTGCCTTTCCTTGGCAGATGATCACCAATCTTTTTTTCCGCTGCCATCATGATTTATTAGTGCAGCGCGCGTGAGAAGATATCCGATCCTGTTTCGTCGCCACTATCGTATTTATGCATTTCGAAGACACCAATATAACTCCGCTATAGACGGAGACACACGACGAAAAGCGTGTTCGGATACTATATTACACCCGGACATTTACATTGCTCGTTAAATTGAATCTAGTACAGGAAATTCCGTCGTTCCATTGCCGAGGGTAAAACAGAAGTTTTTCTAGGCATTAATCGGGAAGGGAAACACGCAAGGCAAATTTTGTTGAGATCTAATAATAGTAACGATCGGATTTTTACTTCGATTCCCCATCGCTTTTTCGTACGGAGCGTTTATTTCGAAAAGGAAATAAAATTTGAAATATTTTTCAAAAATTATTTTCTCTCTCCCCTTTCTCAAAAACAAATTTATTAGATCGATTTATGTCTGTATCTTATTTGAACAGAAGTTTGAGCAAAGACATAGAATCTGTTTCAGAACTTGACTTATGTCACCTCGGAGATACATGACTCATATCTCTGCAATGCATAGCGCTACATAATGGTACTATGCAGATACATTGAATTAGAATTCAATAGCAACTGCAAATGCATTAGCAATGTGAATGTAGATTGTAGCGGATATAATGATGTTATTGATTTCGGCTCGAGGCGTAGAGATTATTATGGGGATATTGGTGTATTTTCGGAAGTCGCCGAGGTCCCTACTGGTTCGAGGCATCGGCGACGTCAACGCAGATTCAAAACAAGAGCCCGTGATTGGACGCTCCGGGCACATCGTGAAGTGGAAGGGAAGAAAGACCAAGGATAAGAGGAAGGGCTAGGAACTTGAAAGAGTGCTCGTGTCTAATGATGTTTAAGAAAGGGCTTTAATTTTTCATTAGGACAACGGGGAACATCAAAGACGTTTCCTTTATTTTTTAACCAATGCCCCAAGGCTAGTTTTCGTCCGTACAGCCGCTAGTATATTATCCGTTCTCGACTTCCGTTCATACTTTTCGGTCGATATCCCCCCAGCTGAACGACGTATTGACATTTCTTAAATATTACCGTCCTGATGCGTCCATACCGAGAGACAGTCTATTTACTCCCGGGAGAAGCTCATTCTATCTCTTCTCCTCCCACGCTCTGCGTAACGGATTGCATCGTTTCGTCGTCAGACGTCATCGGCGCACGTGGGAACCTGCTCCCTATACCACATGGAAGATCGTCCTTAGCTATTAAGGATCCACACATATGCGTATGCTCAGAGTAAAGAGTATGGCAAACGGTCGACGACCCTTGAAGAAATGTTTTCTCTTTTAGGATAACGCGAGCGCGCATTTATTGTCCAACGATTTAATGAGCTCCTAGTAGATAGCTTTCTATTTTTCTTCGTTACGAATGAAATCTGTATTATGTATAAATATATGTCGAAATATAAGTATATGTCGATATATTGGAAGATAATATTTAACATAATTTTTATCTAGATTTATGGTCGTATCATTTAATACCTTGTTGTCGCGTGTTTTGATTCTTAAGAGATATTTGATCATTTATTACACATCGCGATGCCAGTGCGAGATTTATTTCATTAACTCGAATCACAATGACAAACGTGTGGAAATATTAATCGTGAAACATCATCGCCTTACGTGTTACCTTTCGTTTACGGCCAAATTGCAACAGGAAAGCATGGCGTACCTACAATCAATGATAGCGACCATCGTTTCTGATGCTCGAACGTAAAAATGCACAATAGTCAATGACAATGGGATCTAATAAAAAGAGGGGGAAAGACACTCGCAAGGAGCTCCTTAGCTTTCTCTTCGGTGACTTCTCGTGTATGTCTCCCGCGTCCCTAACCGCATATTGCAGCATGTACCAGGGCTTAGAGCCGATCGATATCTTAATAATAAATACAAGAGGGGTTCACTCTGATGGCTGGTTGGTGTGAGATTGAAGAGGGGGACTGTGGGGAGGTGATTGGGGGGTGGAATGACGCCACGTTGTATCGGTGGCGTGGAGGATTTGCGTTAGATAGAGCAAACGGTAGGAAGGATAAAGCGAGAGAGATGAAACGGGATGAAGGAGACGAGACGGAGAGAAAGCAAGAGAGATCAAGGAATAGTAAGAGGAGTGAGCGAGAGGGAGATCATTCGCACCTCGAGGTGTAATGAGAAAATTTGAAATATCGCGGGCGTCTCCTGCTCTTCTCTCCCGTCATTTCTTTCCACCACTTCTCTCTCTATCTCTCTTTCTTTCTCTCTCTCTCAACTCCCTTCTCCTAAAAAAAATATATAACAATGCCGGTAGTCATAAACGACTGATCCGCGTATCCTCATCCCCTCATTCTCTTCTTCTCCCCTTTCCTCTCTTTTTCAACCACCCTGTAGGAGATTATAAAGGCGCCTAGTATAAGGCACTCTCTTCTTCTATTCTCTTTCTTTGTTTGTTTGTTCGTTTCCTCTCTGTCGCTCCACAATACCGCCAACCGGGCGAGGGGTTTTCGTGGACAACCCGCGATTACACACCCGTCGCCACGACGCCGCCGTCGCCGTCGCCGCCGCTGCGACGCGCAATCGATCGGCGACTTATCGATCGACCGTAAGTTTAACTCAACCGAACATCACATCTGTTATAAAAATATCGGTGTAGTTTTAATGAACATTCACAGATAGGACGAACTTTCAGCACTCGAAATATGGGTCATGACACTTGATCGGTAACTCACAGACGTGATATAAACCCCAATGAGTGGGCGCGATCTCGCTTAGCGTTACAACCGGTAGTTGAGAGTCAAAAACGACATTACGATTCTTTATGCCCACATAAATTTAGTCTCTCTCCCCCCGCGTGATATTACTCCGGGCTTTCCGCGGTTACTCGTTTGTCATTGTTTGTCACGAAAAAGAGGTATCGGAGAATTAGTGGAATGCATTATTAGTTATTACGCACACGTCTTTAACTACAGTTGGAAGAGAATTGTGATCTCGGCGATGGGAAAGAAGATGTATCTTTATGCATGATGATGAATATTGGAAGTATCACGCGAGGCAGATTATGTGAGATAACGTAAATGTTGCTGTTCATGGAATCACGCGCGGAATGGTTTTTCCTTATCGCAGAAGCAATGATACGTATATTGATTTGACAATGGCATAATGTTGTGTTCTTGTTCGACAATGGCGTTCGTCGATGCGACCCTTATCCTCCACGAATTCGACGCTCGCTAGCGTCTTACAGCGCGATCTCACCGTCTGCCACCAGCGTTTTATCGCGCTCATTAATCCGCTCATTACTCGTCTACCGAGATTTACATTTCGCGCGATCGATCGGACATTTCCGCGATACCATTCGCGTCGGAATTCCCGTGCCTCTTATATTAGTCAACTGGTGAGAAATACAGAGGAAAAAGAAGAGTGTCGATGATGCGCCGGACGCGCTGATAAAAATAGACGCGAAAACGCGTGAGGTCGAAGGCACGTGATCTATTCGACGCACAAAGAATGCTTGGCGTTCGACGAGGCAAATATCAGACATACCGGTGTCGACCTGTGCATGAATATGTTTACCGTGAGAAGGTTACATAGTTTATTCTTTTATCTCGAATTGTGTATATACACGTAATGTCAGCTACATTAAAGTCACTATAAAGGGAACTGAATGGAATAAGGTTTGAAATCTACCATTGCTTTTGTTGTTAAACCTTGGAACTTAATAATGACCTGAGATAACCCGACTCGCCATGACGGTCGAATCGACTGAAAGAATCGCTTTTTGCTATTCTCAATCTTCCTTGCTCGACGGCTGAGAGTGGAAGGTAAAAAAGAAAGAAGACGGCGAGAACTCGAAAAATCTTATTCTGGAGTTACCTGAAATTGACTGCGCGGAGATTAATATCCCGCCGGTCAATCTTCGAGATATATAAATTCTATTCGTCTGCTGACGATATTTTAGACGATAATTCAGATCTGTCGAGAATATAGTACCATTATGTTATTAAAAATTTATTTAGATGTATTGTATGTGTTCGTGTGAGAGGATAAACTTAAAAATAGTATAAAAAATTAGAAAAAGTCACATTTATAGCAATACATTTATAAATAATAAATTAAATATACTCATGCATTTTTTCGCATATGCAACACAGTCAGTCCAATAATAGATAGTTGGATTGATTGTAACGGTGTAACGAGCTAAAGAGTTCACCCAGAAGTCGACCATTATGCAATGATATAGCGATAGCGCGTTGGAAATCGATTCTTTCGACTTTCGTCCTCGCCAGTAGAAGCGATGATCGCGCAAAGTGCGTGACCGTGTATAGATGTAGGAGGTAATCCTGCACGGTTAAAGTTCTTGCGCCCGCGTGCGATGCAGGGAACAGAGATTCTCTTACATTTCTATGTCGAATCGGTGAGTGCCGATCGATCGACACAGCCGGGCACCGTGAAAGTCAGATAACCGTCAATTTGCAAAAGGGGTGTAAGACGGGCGTTGAGGCCGAGACGAAACGACTTCGACTCGACGGCATGGCGATCGACCCGATCGAAGTGCTGGCATACATCGCGATTGCTCATCTTCCTTCTTCAGGGTTGAAAGGCGGCTATAATCGATGCTGGTGTAATCGATGCTGTCGGACGATCGAATCGAAACTACGGCGGCTGGGGCCCGAGGAACCCTGTTAAAACAAGCCAGGGAGCCGGCCGCCCCCACACCCATG
>NW_011626988.1:1430971-1468214 GCF_000204515.1 Acromyrmex echinatior
TAACTATCGGACATGTGCACGACGCGAGTTTAGCCGGGGATAGGCCGGTTCGAGGGCCGAGCTACTTTAAATATAAAAGCTGCTATAATTAATATCCAAGCCGGTACAACGGGGGGCGGCGAATAATATTTATTTAGATACTTTATAGGGAAAGTTTAAAAAGTTTAATCCCCCCCCTTTTTTTTGTACTTAACGGTACGTTCGTTATTTTCGTATCAACTCTCCCTTTTTCTCTATCGATAAAAAAATTTTGATTTGAAAGAGCCAATCTATTTGTATGTCTTCGCACTTACGATATTTGTTTGTGCTTTACCTTAATAAAGAGGTAACGCAACAGACGTCGACACGCTAATTAACGAGCATTTTGCTAGAGATCTGGCAAAGGCAGATGTAGTCGACAAAAGTATTTCGTCGTTAATAATCTCCTTGCAAGAACTTCGTCGCTCTTGAGGGAACAGTGCTCTTTTGCGTATCGATATGCATGAGCGAGTTCAGCAGAAATGCAAAAACGCTACATACGGGGCCTAATTATTATGACTGACATGTTACAGCAACAACGATGTTTACACCACGAATATTAAGCAACAATTAAACTCGCAAAAATATTGATGGCAATCATAGTGTGGTAATTGCAATGTCACAACCCGTATAAATTATATAATATTTGCGGAATCGCTGTTCGTTCATATACGTTTATACTCTTATTTTGTACACATAAGAAATTAAACAAAACAAACAGATCCGTTAGCACGGACACCTATTTACACTGTATTTATCGAAAGTTACGATCTATCTCCTTACAAGTCGAGAAGAATATTTCTTTTCAGAATAATATTATTCAGAAAAAATGTCTTACATATTTAGAAATTTATTCTTTAAATGCCGTAAATAGTATGGTAAATACTATAGTATAGTTTTATTATTTGCATCTCAGGTAATTTTCTTTAAAACTTTGTTTTAAAAAAGAAAATAACAAGTATTGCCTAGAAATCTTACAGTTCATTATTTTCACATTCCTCTATATCTCTATAACTAAAATAAATATAACTATAAAAATAAATTTTTTTTATGTTCTGAGCCATCTACTGATATTTTTAGACCACTTATCTATTTAAAGATTAATTATTTCGAGAAAGAGATTATAATAGATCTTTTGAGAGTGGAAAGCTCGCGCAAGTGAGTTTCAGGAAAATGAGAGAACCGAGTAATTATAGTCACGGAGACATAGAATCATACAGATACGTAAATAAACGTCTCGACTTTTAATTATAAATCTATATATTTAATTTAATTTTATTCAAGATTACATTTTATAAATGTCGACCTATCAAACAACAATCTAATCTCAAAATTTGCCGCATAATATGTGATACACGTAAAATAAAGAGAAAGGTAATTCTCGATCACATATTCGAATCAACTGAATAATTATATATTTGCCTGCGAATGACACCGCACAGGTGGTTTGACATAAATTCTCCTGCGGGCAGCCTTCAAATTCCAGTAACATTAAGGAATTACATTATAGAATGGCGAAGTATATTACAATGTCTAGGATCAAAGAAACTGTGACGCCAGCATACTATTTCCTGCGCTGAAAATATCAAAGCAGCTTCGCGCGGCTCGACGGGCTGTCGTTTCTATTTTTGCCGGCTTTTCGTAGCTGCGAAATTAGGTGCAGCCGGCGAGAATTGATTGATTTCGCGTCGCACAGCTCCGCAACGGTAATTTAACGATCCGGGCCACCGTGAAAAATTTGCACACCTTAAGCGCAATCGTCTGCGCCGTTAAAATTCTCTGACTGCATTGCAAAATTAATCTCTTTAAAGTGAAACGGAGTACAACCTCGCACAAATTACAAAGTATGTCTCGGTAAAAAGGGCTATCATTTATTATTATTAACTCGAGAGCAATGACATTTTCTGCTATTAATCAGTTTCGAAATTAGTTCATCAAATGTCTGCGATATAAAGAACTTATAAAGTTGATAAAAAATGCCAATACTGCTCATTTATATCTCGTGATATTGTTAATGTGACTCGAATCAGTTTTGCAATTCAACATAATGCGATCTTCGTCTCGCATGTTTGATTAAATCATCGAGAAAGTTAAAAATGCGATTTTCAATTCTTACTGAGTTAATATACTGTATATTACGAACGTTAACATTTATTACCATCTATTCTTCTTGTTACAGAGAGCGACTTCGGCGGAGAAAGAAATAGCCGCGTTAAAAGAACAGCTCGCTGCAACGAATGACAACAATTCTAAGACTGAGGGACACCAATTGTCTCAGCCTCCGCAGGGAAGCGATCAACAACAGGTACACGATGCCAGCAATCCCAGAAGGACGCCGAACAGCAACCTCGAGCAGGAGTTGCAGGCCAAAGACAAAGAGGTGCGTTAGATCATACTTGCCCTTCTGCTAAAATGTTACTCTCTCGTGTATTGCCATATGAAATGGTGATTATAATCTTTGAACTTTTCTCTCTTCTTCCCTTTTCTCTTAATATTTAATTAGAAATAAAAAATATTAGATTAAATAATTTCCTCAAAAATAATCAATAACACAACAATTTAAATTAATTCTGATAAAAAAAAATTAGTATCCATATTCTTATTTCTTTCCAAAAATTTTCTTCATTGATAATGACATAGATGATGGGATAGTACTAGTATAATCAAGAAAAGCAAATCTCACATGGCTCACGCAAAAGGATTGACAAATCGAACGTTCCTTCACGAGCAATCGCGAGGCTTAACCAACTGAGGGTTGCTGCGTGCAAAACCACCGAGTGGATGCTAGTGCAATTTCTGTGTGCAGACATGTGTGAGCCGTGGCATGTCGAAGTGAATGACTAAAGTTGCTCGTGTTCGATATCTGTATTCGATGGATTATTGTCCCTCTCCTTCTTTATCCGCCTACGCAATTCCGTTCCACGCAATCACGTTCGCATACCGCACGCATATCTGACACTCACCCCTTTGTAACCGATTGCTATCGTCGGACCTTCAAATAACGTACTTTTCAATCAAATTTTTTTCAAATTAATAGCCATTTATAGTCAGAAAAGATTTGCAATTTTCTTGAAAGATAGCTAAGGAGGATATAAAATAATAGACTGAAAGAAACCCTCGCGACAAATAGCAATTATTAAAAATTGTATATATATCAGTATTATATTAAAAATTAATATTATATCATATATCAGTATCATATACTAAATACATTATAAGTATACTTAAAATTTGATTATATATAATAATTTGTAAATTATAAGTAGGAAGTTCTACATAAAACGAATGATGCCACGCATATTTCCATCAGTTGATACATTTCCATAAACTTTGAAATAATTTTATTAATAATATTATTATTAGAAATTATTAACATAACATATATTATAATTAAAATAATATTAATATAACATTAAGATTAAAATTTAATTAGACCTTATTAAAGTGTAATAAATATTATATGATATATTACAGTTAACATTGGAAAATATTATATGTATAAAAGAGAACATTGTTTATTTATTATTTCAAAAGTTTACGGAAATAATATCAACCAATGAAACTATGCATAATATGTGCATCATTCATCACGCGGAACTTCCTACTTGTATATATTTTACAAATTATATTTATTTATAAAGAGATTGACATATAAATTATAGAGACAGAGGCGGTTGTGGATTTTACATGGCGAATTGCATTTAAAAGCGGTAACATGATTGGCATTCAAACGGTAGGTAATGAATTCGGGCGAGCCGTTTCGCAACTCTCGCGTGGCATTTTTCTCTCGGGAAAGATACACGATCAGGACCTAGATTCACGATAAACGTTTCAAATTACCCCGCCGCGTTCCCGCGAAACCACGCAAACTCTCGCTTGCAGCTATAAGTAGCGAACGTGTAACTAATGATACTCGATCAGCTCTATCGAAATAGATAACAAAGTCAATTTAGAAAAGCCGTAACGCGTCGGAGATCTCTCCAGCCATATCGCTCTCCAGCGTTGTCCATTAACGTCGCGTCCGGATGAATAGAGGCATCTCAGCATATATTTAGTAACGACGAATGGCACGTTCATACGAATCCGGTCGGCTTACTCGGGTCGTTAAAACGCCGGAATGCGGCGATGGCAACGCGCGGACCTTTATTATGATTATGATTCGCCAGTTCGCGGTTTCGGAACCTCGTGCGATAACATTATCGTATATTTATCGAGAGGGTAAATAACCCCGGGGAAGAAGGGCAAGCGCGCGCGAGCGCGCGCGGTTTCACTCTTGGCAAAAATAGCCGCGACGATCGTGCAAACCCACGTCTCCGAGAAGCTACACGAGTAACATTGCTTTCGTCTAACTGCCCGCTGCAATCTCGAGCTGCAATACACAGCTGCCGCGTGACACGGATGAATGGAGATAATGACGGTCATCCTTCACTTTTACCGCCAAATATTCGACCTAATAAACCACGGTCGTCTCGTACGTGAGACTCCGTTTTCTCGAGTTTCGTTTTATCTAAGTATAGGGGGTATCGCGAAGTATGCCGAGTCGTTACGCTTCTGGTTGATGTGCAATTAAAGTCGATTAATTGCACGTAGGTAATTATATATAAATATATGTAGCGTAACGAAAATATTATGTCTGCGTCTTACGTATACGTTATCATTGTATAAATTACGTAATTGAAATTAAAAAATTCTTTTTAAGAATTGTTGATAAAATTATTAATTTAAATTATATATAAAATATTATTTTTTTTTTTGCGTAAAGTTTTATTAATAATAAGAAATTCAGAAGAAAATAATAGTAGTTTGTTAATACTACAAAAAAAAAATCTTTTTTTTCAGTCGTCGAAAACTAGAAGAAGGATATACGTTATATAGATCAAACTATCAGTTGAATATAAAGCTATTCAAGTCGATAAATCTTCGAGAGGTAATATAGAATACGAATTACCCGCCACTACTCGAAGCCTTTTTTCCCCCGGAAGTGGTCAGGAAGAGCCTAAGTGGTAGTTGCACCCTTTAGTATCGTGCACTTTGCGTGGTTTACGAAGCAGCGTGCAAGGAGGTCGAGCCCGTAAAAATCTTGCGGTAAAGGAAAAGGAGTGTAGCGGGAATGGTGGGAGGAAGCGTAACCTGTTAAGGGTGTATAATGCGAGAGGGGCGAAAGCAACGGCGCAGCGGGCGGAAGGGTGGCGAAGGTGGAGATGTACACGAGTCCTTAAACAAAGCCAAAAACACTTAAAGCGGCGCGCGCGTGAGAAAGAAGTGATAAAAACGCCGCTAAGAGTTCAATAAGTATTCTCCTTAGAGCCAATAACAACCACTCCTCCTTTTCTGTCGCCTTCAACCGTCCGCCCTTCCTCTGTTCCCTTTGCGCCTTCCCGCTCCGTTATCCCCGCGCGAGGAAAATCGTTTGCTTCGAAGCCTCCGAGCCTGTTGTAATCCTGGAACCGATAATCTCCGATCCCGTCCTTCCTCTTGTCAACGTCGTATCCTTGGTCCTTGTTCGTTCGTCCCCTTGTCTCGAAGATAGGAAGGGGATGGCGCGCGTTCTGTTCTCACCGACGATGCCTTTTAACGGATAAGAATTTGCTCCGCGGACAATGTCTTTATTGAGAAGCCATCGCGCGCCATGGAGCACCGGAATGATTTTTATTATTCGTCGATTAAAGGAACATAATGGCAGTTTCAAGTCCCTCCCGAGCGACGGGATGATTTAAAGACGATAATGAGGAGTAAATAATGCGATAGTGTCTTCGAAAGAGGGGAGCGAGGATGAGTGTCTCAGGGAGAGATGGTCGCGCGATACTCTGGAGTACGCCCATGAATTATGGAGACTTCGGAAGTACGTTAGTTTATGACGGATCGATAATTATCAGACACGTGTGTCAATGTATATTACTATAGCAGTGTAGCTGATACCGTCTTTATTCCGATAATAATTTTAGATATCTAATATATATGTTCTCTGATTTCGAACGTAAAAATTATATGAATAAATATAAATTTCTTAATCTCACATAAACTACTAGATTATGACGTTATCCAAAACTTCAAACAAGACAGATCTTATTGTTAGAAACGCGTTCGTAAACGCTTTGCTTCCGCGTATTTGCCACTTCGACGAGATGATGCACGCGCAATTCTTTGACATATTAATAACATTTTTTATCACTTGATGTCGGTGACGCACGCAGCTCAGGAGCTTCGCTTATTTTTTTCGGGAAGCGTTGACAAGCAAGTCAGATTATATCAGCTATCTTTTTCCGAGAGCTTGTTAGCTGATAAGAATTATCACTTTACACTTATCAATCGACGCCACAGCTTCGATCAACAAGTTTTGACATTAAAGAATAAACTGCTTTTAGACAATCTTGAATAATTAATTTTAATTAGCAATATTTGCTTGTACCTACTTTTATTAGATTATAATTAGAATTCGATTCTTGATCGCTACTACACTAGATATCGGACTTAGATATAAAATAGCGAGCCATGAATTCCTTGAATTATTTTGTTATAACATTTTGTTATTTTTAACCTTCATGTGTGTTAAAATGTAAATCATTTCTGTAGTTAGTTTCCAAGTATATTTTTATTAAAACAATATCCATATCAAAGTATTTGATAAATAATAAACAAAATTTGAGCCAAAAATACATCTTTTTAATTAAATTCATGACATATTGAATACAAATAACGGCGACCTATGAAAATAATGATTAAAAATAAGTAAAATTAAGTGTAATTTGACATTATGAATTTAACAATGTAGTTTCGCTATCAAAAACTTTCGTGTGGAGCGACGTCTCCACGTGCACATGTACGATAAGCTGTTTTATTTTTCATATTTGCAAATGTGTCACCCATAATGCGGAACGAAGTGACGATGATTCGCGATTGCAAATGTCTTCGTGTTCTGCGACTCATTATCTCAATTTTAGAGCTACCAGTATTGTGTATACGAATCATAGCTTCGACCACCAACGGCCGTCTCCGTCATGGCATGTCTGTAATTTCAACAAGACATTGTGAGCGATCCACGCTGTCCTCGTGGCACCCTGTCCGTCACCCCCGAAGACAGGCTCGCGCTTCGCGCATTTAAATCGTGCGTTCCAGAAAGCATCCCGCTCGTTCCGCCGGAAATAAATCACTCCCATTCGCGCGTCTGAATCACGATCCCGTGCAAGAACATCAAAAAACGCGAGGATTTCTTTATTTTTGATGGTTCCGTTAAAGTTCTATATATCACTCGAATGCGATATTGAAATGTTCACCGTCCAATCTAAATCCAATACAATAAAAAATTGTTACCTTTTTCTCTTCTATAGTATATTATTAGACGAAAGGAGAGATCATAGAAAGAGAGATAGATAGAGAGAGAGAGAGAGAGAGAAAGAGAGAGAGAGAGAGAGAGAGAGAGGAGAGAAACGCTTTTTCCCGGATAGGATGTGGCCAGATATTAGAATCGTTGCGACCGCGTAACATCCTATAAACATAGCAATAATAAAAATTAGCGCGATGGATAAAGCGGTGCGATAAGCGCTCTCGTCCGCGATTCATTCCGTTTCCGTTTCCTGTCGCATAACTACGCCAGACTGTATCGAAACGATGAATATCGATGTAGGACAAGCGTCCTCGATTTGATGCCACAGTAGCAGACATTCGCGAATCCTCGATTAGGTCCCTCAACGAAACGAGACTCTAACAATGTTTGCGCTGCTTAAACTGTCGCGATAACGATGGCGTTGACATTTCTGTATATTTTTAAGTCGTACGACAAGAGATTTTATTGAGCGTTCGTGGAATCTTGAACATGCATATAATTGCCACGAACGCATAAAGTAACTTCAAATGTTTCATGTAGATTTATCTCCTGATACGCACAATAAATTACAATGGCGGAAATGTTCTCCATGTTTAGTCTTTGAGTTCCATCAACATTGCTGTCTTCTTGTCTCTATTGCTGTAGAAATTGGATATAGTGACAATGATAACATACGCGCTACCGAGGTGGCAAAGAGCCTTCGGGGCTTTGTGTAGCTTGTGTCGCGGCGACAAATTGAATTCGTCACGGCTACGGCTCTAAATTTTCGCTATTTTGTTGCTGTACTTATCTTCAGCATTTTGTCGCGTCACTGGTCTTACTTTCCGCAGCTGCTTGATCTTAATTAAACGCCAGAAATCTCTGGCATCTTTAAAACTTGTAATATATATTCATTTGTCCTTAACGCTTCATGCCATGAGTCTCCAGTAGTAACTACTTCAAGTTATCATGGGCATGCTTGGTCAATGAATAAAGAGAATCATTGTTTTAACGTTATTTGCCAAGTCGCGATGACAAACTAGGGTCGATTTCATGTAAGCCGTTTGAAGACATTGCTGGAATTACATTGAAATGTACATGTGACAAAAAATGTCTTTCACTCTTTCAAACGATAATTTTAAATTACGAAAAATACGATTATTACATAATAGCGTGACACGAGTTTAATTTGCATTCATTGCAATTGGAAATTATTAATTATTCAATCTGCCTGTCACATCGATTCTCGAATATTTCACCGATTATCTCGGGGTAACGCAAACGCGATGCATGCTAATGATTGACAGTGATTGCTGCCAAAAGGTACGATGGGAGTCATTTGATCGTTGTAGCGTGACGAGTGATTCACTCTCCGCGCAATTATAACAGAAAATATAATGGTCCTTCGGATATCTATCAATTCATTAACAAAATAATAATAATAATAATGACAATGTAGGATTCGAGCCATTTTATATTTCTCAGAATTGTATCATAAATGAGTCCTTAACGACTTCGGCGAAGTTCAAAATTATTTTATTTCGGATCGTTTTCTTTCGACTGTCACAAGACGCTTAAAGGATGACAAAGAGAAGGGGAGAGAGCGAGAGAAAGAGGAATAGAGAACTTCTGGCAGCGTGGCGAGATGAAAGAGACACCGTGATACTCGTGCCAAGGCAAATACGCTCGGCGAGTGTTTCAAAACACGTTGGCTAATGTACCGAGCATGGTAGATCGAAAAATAACCGAGAGCGTTATCCGCGCTTCTTCTTCTCATGTCCTATTCCCGCGTATCGTCCTATGAAGTGAGATTACCACTGGAACAGTTGCGCGGTCGTTCTGTGCAAAAGGCACAACAGAACATCTCTTTCTTGTCGTATCTTCGTTCGTTTGCAATGTTGCACCGAAGTGACTACGCCAGTCGAAGTGTACACAATGATATAAAGGTCAAACGATTCAAAACGTAATTCCTGAATGTGTTGAAGATTTATATTTTTACTTGCTTACGTTCTCAATGCTGTTTATTTTAATTATTTATGATTAAATGTAAATAAATTATAAGTTAGGTCGACTTTCATCTTAAAATTCCATCGGTCATTTTGTAGAGCGGAATATCGTTTGTGAATGACGATATAGGCCGACAATTTGAGGTATCGCTGAATAACTTTGTCGTTTTGTACTTCCGTCATGACTGCAGCGTCGACAGACGAACTTCTTTGAAAGCAACCGTGGAATTTTCATTTCTCTTTCATTCTGCATTAGTGACGACTGTAAAATTACTTTCTTAGGAATCTCACATGAGTATTTATTAGGAACATTTTTTACATTCTTTTAATAATTATTAAAATTATTAAAAGAATATAAAAAAAAACTATAACCCAAGCGACAGATATAAAAACTCAGAAATAAAAAAATCTCTGTAATATGTCAGTATGTTTATTGTTCTAAATATTACATTATATGATTTTACAATTTTCTCACATAATCTTTAAGTCTGACTGTTCGAGTCTTATCTCATCATCGCAGACTTCTTTGTGTGAGCCAATCGGAATCTTGTCCGTTTGTCGCAATTAACAACGAGATATCGGTAACGGACGCCATATTGGTAACGCCGATGATAGGCTCGCAAGAGCATATCCATAACGATATTACCATATTTGCCCTGATAGGAAGATTTGCTGATAATTAGTGCGATAAGAAACAATCGACTGCGCAATACACAATGATATGGCGCGACAAACAATCGGTCGTAGCTCAAACGAACGACAAATTTTATCATGCCTCTGGCACGGCGATTATATGTCTGTGCACACTATACATATAACGGATATATATTGTACTTATCCACGGCGCCATGTGCCATAAAACAGATTAGACTTACATTGAACTAACGGATCTATTAGTGGGTGGAGTAACTAAGAGCTTTGACGATTATGTAACCGTTTCTATATAAGATTGTAATTATATGAGTCACACACACACACACGCACACGCACACGCACACGACACGCACACGCACACGCACACGCACACGCACACGCACACGCACACGCACACGCACACGCACACGCACACGCACACGCACACGCACACGCACACGCACACGCACACGCACACGCACACGCACACGCACACGCACACGCACATACACACATATAATTAAAGATCATGTGAAACAATTGTAAAATCATACGTGTAATATTTAGAATAATAAACATATATATATTGGTATATATCGTAGATAATTGTTTATATCTGAGTTGCTTAGATTATAGTTCTTTTTATAATTTTTTGATAATTTTAATTATCAAAAAAAAAAACGTAAAAATCCTAAATTTTCTCAATGTATCTAAAACAGTCTAAAACAGTTTAAATATTATTAAAGAAAATATATAATGTATAATTTTTTAATTTACTTATATATAATTAATTTGAAAATTTTCATAATACATTTGTAATTAAAATTTATTTATTTTAATCTGTTGACAAAAAATAATTATTCAACGTTTGCAGTATGAAAGCTTTAGAAAAAATTTTGTATCTTATAGATACCGTATAGTTTTGCAATATTCAACGCGATATGAAATGTAATAATTTTTGTACATATTATATTTGCATACGTCTCATCAGGAATCCACCTTGCGGTATGCGCGAAAAGGATTCGCGGCTGCATTGAGGTTTTCGAGAGGGTTTCGACTTAAAGTATAAGTAATACTGAGTGGCTGGACGGCTCGACAGGCAGAGAGGTGGTTGGCAAAAATCTGGGAATATTTGCACTTTAGCGAAAATGACGTAGGTTAAAAATGCAACGAGTGCTTATCGTACTCACGACTTCTTCCAGCTGCTCAGCTTATGCCAGACGTCAGAGAAAACCAATATCGTTAGAGATATTTATTTCGTAAGTTTCGAGTAAAATAAAATATATAAACTCGCGATATTTAACTCGTTTACTTTCCCACCCACCTATTTCCCTTTTCAAAACAAAAACCATTCTCTTCTGTCATTTTGTTTCTCTTCCTTTGCCTTTTTACCTTGAATTCCTATATCTGACCAATCCAATTCTCAGTTTTATGGTTATCGCTGTTGCTGGCATTGATGTTCCATCAGAACATTTGTAATGGTTGTTAACATCACTTGAAGAGTTTTTTTTTAACAATTTTCTGAGTTACTCTTGACATCGTTTCATACCGACGAATAACAGTATGCCAATCTGATTAAGCACAAGTAAATATTGTGTTGTATTAACGGTGCGGTGCACCTCAAGAGCGAATTATCCGTAAGCAACGTTCTCGATCTACATCACCTAACCCGAGCGCAATCAGGAATAGCCGCGTTCTCCCTCGAGTTGTGCGTATGTACGCGGTAAAGGAAAAAAGAGGGAGAGGAAAGACGACCCGCATGCTCCATCATCGTCGGCTGAAACATTAATTAGAAAATCTGAATAATTAGGAACTAACTTTCGCGCGACGTGTAAAACTCGTTCCGCCCCGATCCGCGCATGAACATATACACGTGTGTGCGATGCGTGGTTGCGTCTATTTCGTACTCTGCAGTTGGAGGGAGTCCTCCACCTTCCTCTCCGCCGACCTCGACGGCGAAGGAGAAAAGGGTAGAAAGCAAACGGCAGAGTCTCACCCTTCTACACCTTCGCTCTTTTAGCTTTTTAAAAAAGGTTCTCCAGTTCGAATAGATCGATCGACCTCATACTCTCCTCCACACATCGAGATGTGTATCTGGTCACGGGGGCTCGCTGATTGTATCGTAATTACGGTTTTAAATATACTTCATCGAGCACGCGAGCTTACGAACTCGGCGATATAGGGGATGGCGGCCGGTGCTGGAATAAGGTAGAGGTGAAAGGAGACAGTTAATGCCCGTGCCCTTCGATTTAACGTCGACACGAGCGCGCACGAGGTGTATTGCAAGCAGCACGCTCAGAGGAGATGGTTGGCGGTCGGTTGGGTGGTCGACGGGGTGGCGAGCCGCTCGGCCACCTCATCGGTAGGCAATCTTTTCTTATCGGGTCACAGGAGATTTATAGAAACGAGCCGCGATGGCGTATTGTCATGACTTGGCCCTGTGCACGTGAAGTCGATCTGGAACGCGATATATGTGAGTGTATAGGTATATATATGTGTCTATACACCGGCAGTCCGAGTTTACGTGTGTCGGTGTACGACGGAAAGTAGCTACCAGATGGAATTATTACTCACAACCGTGACTAAGCCGGGCTTGAAAATTACGTGCTCGATCCGCAAAGACGATACACCGCGAAATATGTCGGTCTCTATTGCGCCGATCAAAGGATTGTGAAGTTCGCAATCGTTTGCGCCGTTAAATTATTACTGCACGCGGCGTACATAGTTCCAGCCAGTCGAACTTGATGTATGAGACTTTCTTACGCTATGTGCAGCTTTCTATGCAGTAATTCCAGATCGTCCATGCTTATTATCGAATGACGTAGAAATGGTCATTATAGATATTGTTGAAAGAAGCTCTGATTCTGATATACTATGTTTAAGAATAATTGTGGAGAAATGCGACTTACTTTATCTTCGCTTTTACACTCATTTTATCTTTTTATTATTTAATTAGAAATTATAACGTCTAGATACGATTAATTCGTTTTGCTAAAATTATATATTTCAAAGTCTTCAAGAAATACATAAAAATAAATTATTTGAAATAAAATGACACGTCTATTATATTTCTAAAATCACAAATCTTATGATTAAAATTTTTATTATATGAAAGAGAATGAAAAAGAAACAGAATAATGATAAAACTGACACACAACTTCAAAGCTAGATTAAGTAATAAAAAACAAAATAATATTTTTAATTTGGGACAATTTACGAAGTTTCAAAAATTTTCAGCAGAGAAAATTATTCGTATCTTCGCTAATTCGCGGGAAATATCGGTATGATTGAATTCGCTTTTTCACCGTCTTCTTTCGATCGACTTTTCTCCATTGGTCAGTCAGATATCATTCGCCTTCCAATCTCACCGAAAAAGATAATACCGAAAGGATGAAGTTCTCCTGTCGACGTCCCGAACGCGCGTTGGCGTACATGAAACGGAAGAGAGTACCGGCAGAAAAACGGCGGCGTCTCTCGAAATTAATTCTTTTTTTCTCCGGGAGATAAAAACCTAACGAAGCCGCGCGCGCGAGCTTTATTACGCGAAAGCGAACGACGGAAGAGAGGTATATACGGACGGACGTAGGTGGAGGCTCTGAATGAGGAAGCGGGAGAGGAAAGCGAGAAAAAGATAGGGATACGAGGGGGAGGGAGGGGGAGGAGAAGAGGGATTGATATAGGTGTTCCTGGTAGCGATGGAGACACAAATACGCTGAAAATTAGATTCATAACTTTTCTGCTGCGCTTTCGCGGCGGAACGACTAAAGGCTGCCCGGGCTAGTTAAAAATTCCGTGTGCCCGCGAATATCAGTCCCTATCTCCTCCACCTCATCCTTCTCATCCTCATTCTCATCCTCTTGTCCGCCTTCTCTCCACATGCATGTGCGTGTGCATGTGCGTGTTATGTATGTATATGTATATATATCCGTATATGAGAGAGGTGGTGGACTACCATCCTGCACCGACACCCTCCTTCTCACTCTCCTTCTTCTCCACCCTCGCTCCTCTCCTACGGTTCGCACGCACGGTTATATCCTACCTATACCTTTCTCCACCTACAACCTACACGCCTCCATCGTCCAGACGGACGACGGGAATTATCTCCGTTTTTCCGCAAACGCGATTAACCAGAAACGTCGTTCAGCAAGCCCTCCGGGCCCTCTCGACCAGCAGGGATATCCTCCTCCTCCCCGTCATTCTATCTCACTTGCTCCTCCTTTGGCTTTCGACTCGACTCGACTTCGTCGATTGATAATTCACGATTAATCCTTCGCGAGAGCGGACTTCTCCCGTGCCGCCCCGAGGCTGCCTCGAGTTCACGGCGAATTTCGTGGCAGCCGATAATTTCATTGTACTTGAAATCCGAGACGCGGGAGAGAGGAAAAAAGGGATGCGCGTTTCTTGCTGCGAATTCAGACTCTAACCGACTAGAATCGCGATCGAATGGGCTGAAGCTTCCTATGATAACGAGCGGTGGTTTCTGCGGTCCACGATTATCGATACCGCTAACTTCCGTGTAATTGATAGCTGAGCTCCAGTTTCTTTGCTCAAAACGAGTATTATCCGTGATGAAATATGATTAATAACGCGCACTTATTCTGTAAAGTATACATACTGCATACGTATATGCAATATACTAATTACATCTTTTTTTACACTTTTTTTTCATTGTATTTTTGATAATGCCGAGAAACGATATTTCTAATCTTGAAGCATATATCAATTAATTTTCATTTTATTTTATATAATATTTTTTATCCCTAATAGATTTTTATATTTAAAAAAATACTTCGTAATATACTCATATTTTTAATAGTATCTGCTTTCAAGACATTTATATACGTATGTCCGGCACGTATGTAACTCTCACGGCCAGTGTATTAAGCGGCAACACGTTTTTGAATTTATGAATTTATTTCGAGCGACAACTAGTCACAGGTCGATGGTTATAATAATAAACGACAACGTCGACGAAGAACGGCAGATTGTCAGTAGCATTTCTTTCGCAATGAAATGCTTGGTATTATCAACTGTGTACACACGTTCAAACATCGAATGCTATATATATGTATTCTGTCGATTGGCAGAATGTCAAAGTCTCGTTAGTTGATTCGCAAAGTGTTTGCGCGAAACATAGAAATATACAATCAAAAGTGTAATAATAACAAGATATTTCTTGGCGCAACCGTAATATTTCGCGCATACGAAAGATATGCAAAATATTAAATAAATCGAACAAACTGGCTGCGAGATGAGAGACGGAAAACGTTTGTATAAATAATACTCTATCTTATCCAATGTAGCTAGTGCATTTTACTTCGAAGGTCTCTTGAAATCGTTAGTTACAGTGACATTTTGTAATCGTTTGAATTATACTCGACGAAATATTTCGGCAGTCATTTTGGCCGATGTAAAATACTTCCTGTTTATTCACACGCATCTCTTTATTTACTGAAAAAAGGCAACACGTAAATTATTCATTCGTGCACGTGGATAAACTCCGAGGATTCAATAAATCTCTGATAATATCAATAAATCTCTGATAATATCAATAAAAACTACATGTATTATAAAATTATACGTTTCATTCTCGAAAGCAGTTAACGCGCATAAAAGAGTACTAATATAAAAGCAAGGATATCAGAAACGTTCGTGTCGTCGGAAATTCCGAACGACTCTTTTACTTCTGTAGTCCAAATTGCTTGGTCTTTCCATGTCTTTCTTTATCCGAAAGAGATGCATATACGTGGCTTCCTCCGCAAAGCCAGATTGTATTGAGCCCCGATGAGGACATAACTTATCAGTCGTTCAGGTTTTCCTCGATGAAGCCCTCTCTCGACTCCACCTTCGTTTTTACGTCGGCACAAGTATATGATATTTAAAATTAATCCTTCCTTTGTGCTGCCTCGTTGCCTGCCCGCTCGCTCGCTCGGCTGTCTGTCTGTCTGTCTTTTTATCGTACCGATATGGAGTCGTATAAATTTTACTCCATTATTCGTTCCGTTCGCGGTTGAGGTCGGGGGCAAGAGGCGAGGAGTTAAGAGAGATCGGCAGAGGGAAGGGAGAAAGTTAGTAGGAGAGATGGACTGAAAGAGGGGAGAGTGGTTTGATTCCGGAAGAAGGGGAGCGACGGTTCGTCTTTTTGTCTTTGCCGGTGTACCGTGAGGCTTTCATTTCGAATCCTCAATCACCGTCGGTGATCAATCACAATTGAACTCGAGCGGTGAGGACGCAGCGGGATGAAAAAAGGCGAGGAAACAGCCTAAGCAAAAAAGCGGGACGGAAGATGCGATGAGGCGTCAACGTGGCGAACGAGGCGCGGATTGCCCGATCTTGGATCTCGAATACCAGATATACTCGTATTTAATACCAGATATACTCGTATGTAATAGCGTGCACACAACAAGGCAGATCAGATCAAGCGAGATTATACCACGTCAATTGTTTAGCACAATTTTACATTTTAGAGTAAAAGAAATGAGCTTGGAATTGAATTTATATAATTCTCCTAAGCTTGATGCACAGATATATACCAAGCTTTGAAACTGTATGACACAAGCCAGATAGAATCGCTCGTCGTGCAGATCGTATAATATGTATCGAGGATAAGAATACACACAAAATCGCGACGTGGATACGCCGACCAGTTATGCCGACATTAAGTAGTGATGCTCGCCGCAAGTCAGACGGTGAACCGGAGGGGTGAGGGTTCGCCGGGCTCGTAGGATTCGAGCCAGGAGGTGGAGAAGGTGGAGGCGGCTCAGGTCGGTCCGTGAATGCCTTTTGATGCTACCCCACCCGCGATCCGAAGGATAATGCACAAACCAAAGGATAATTCCCGATATGGTCGGGGCAAAAAACTCTTATTTAAAAATGTATTTACCGTCTGGCTCGCAAGAATCGCCATCCGCCTGGAAAGTTCGCTTTTTACCCTTCTGCTTCTGCTTCTGTGTGTAAGTTCGTATGCGTACGCGTGAATGTGTATGTATGAGAGTCCGCTTACCGCTTTATCCGCGGAGATGTAGAAACCGTAGGGAGGACGCAGATACGGGGGGAGGGTGGGGAGGGAGGCGAGCATCTATCCATTCTGATCTACACGTATGCCTGGGTATGTGTGTACGTGTGCGTGTCCGTGTAGACGTTTGCTAGCGACTCCTTCGTCCGTCTGTCGCTTTTCCGTGCTTGAACGCCAGACGCTTGAACGCGAAAGCTTTTCAGATCGACGTGGAGGCACGTAGATTCGAGACCGAAACGATGGACAAAGGGAAGACTGATAACCCTCGATGTAACTCGTGGTAATCGTGATGGATATCGAATACGAGCGAAGATCAAATCATTTATACGTAATAATTATAATATATTCATCATTATAATTTTATTGTTTCAAAATTATATAAGTTTAATAATATTATAAAATTGGAATTATTTTATATATACATGCAGTTAAAAATCTCTGTTACTTTTACATCAACATTTGACAAGTTATCAGAGTTTATTAGAACGAATGACTAATCTTTTATGATACAAATGTCGATTCAGCTGTCTCTTCCTAATCCTAATACAAATTTTCGGTGGCCCAGGGGGCATCAAAGAGTTCAGTTTCATCGTGCGAAAATAGATTGCGGTGTGTCAGACATTAAATGGATAAATTGCATCAGAGGCCGAGCCGCGGGATATAGCGCGGCGCGCGATAACATGCGCAGATTACAGACGTGGTAGTGCCATTGTCTTGAGTGTCGGTAGCTTAACTTTTATCGGGTGAACGCATATTCACATGTACGTACATACGTACGTAGATGTGGACCTGGAAGTATGGTGCAACCTCGGCAATCGTTTTGCCGGCGGTGCCGTTAGCCGATTCGGAACTTTGCCACACGGCAGTCCGCGGGAAATGTATCTGGGATAGATGGATGAAATGTAACTATCAAAGTTGGCGATCGCAGCACGACGGCATTCCCCCGTCTGCACCCGCACTGCAACTTGCCACCCTCCCGATACTCTCACCCCCTCTCGCGTTCATCCTCGACGCTTGCTCACAATTTATATTACGGGCGAGGTGCGCATATAATTAATTTAATTAAACGCTCCGCGCTGAAAATCGTCCTATTAGTTCGGCAACTTTTGACGGCTGTTACCTTTCTGTCTCCCTCTTTCCTCTCCCATTTCTCTTTTCCACCAGTTTCCTACCATTTATTCTCTCTACTGCTATTCGTTCTCTTGGTCGTGTGCTTGTTATTCTCACGCTTTCCGTTCGTTACTTTGCGACACGAAAACGTGGAGATTTTTTAATGCCGTAAGTGTAAATACAACGCTGCGCATCCGTCTGTTTATTTCACCTTGCGAGAGTACAATTTGGAGTTGCTTTTCTGCATCATAATTTGTGTATCGTATTATTGTTAATTAAATTCCCTCTCCTCGGTATTGCGACAGAGTACTGTATTCAAGAATGTGATTACGACATGACACGTTGAATTATATGTACAAGACTGTTTAACTATTCGTCTTATTTAAATATCGTTGCATTTTGTTATTGCCATCTTTCTCCTGGCACAATTGTCAAAGTTGCATGTGTCATTTTAATTTCGCACCGCGTTTTGATCTTCTATAGTGCAAGATGAAATAATTTTATTCTTTATATCATTTTCGAGATTCCTTATTAAATTAAAATGTATATCATGAGAAATTTTATCGTGTAAATATTTTTGGAACTAGCTCAATAAAATTTGCGATGATTTAAAAAAATTAAGCAGAAGCAAAGGACAAAAGAATATACTACCGTAAAGATAAATTTTGACGTACTATACTAATTATAATGCGATTTTATTCTCTTTCGTACTCTGTTCGTCCTGTGCCACGCGCGAGATTTCTTTTACGTCATTTCACGTCGATTATTCGTCGACTCGCCGTTTCAAGCAACCGCTTTGCGTCGCTCATATTTCGCGAAAATGTACGCGACATGTCGTAATATTTCTCTGTCCTTTCCAAAGGTACTTGTTGAAGCAAAACTTTCAGCTTGTTTGACAAATGTTGGATAACGCGCAGCCATCCAAATATCTATAGCGGAGTCAATTACTTACTCTTGGCAGTCCGAAGCTGACGGTGGGCGTTAATGGGTTAATTTTGATGACAAGAAGTGGCAATGCCAATGCGTACGGAAACACAATCCTCAAGGAATCTATTAACTGTGTCGGGAAACGTTGAAGTAGCGTTTAAGAGGCGACAGTGATGTCTTTTTAATTCGGCTTGCGATTAATTGCAATTGCAATACGAATACAGTGAAAATCTTATTGTTATATGATTAATTGGTTATGCCAAAAACCTATCGTTATGTCTGATATTAACAATAATAAAACACAATAATAATCTCAACGAATATTTACTATTAATATATATAATTATATTTATAATTACGATGTGCTTAATTTTAATACAAATTATATTAATAATCCTTACTATGTGTACAAATTATTGCCCTTCTTAAACAAAAATAATTATTTATGTAAAATTAATTAAAATAAATTTTGTGTATGTTATAAATAATTTAAATATATGATTCTTCTTTTATTATTGGTCACAGAATATAACGAGTTATAATTAATGATTATGATTACCTTTGCTGCTTGCATTGAGAATCACTATCGATTAGCGATCGAATAAGTAAGGATCAAAGGATTGCGATTTCCGTATTGATTTCTCTTTGTCGAAAATGTAAGATATCGTTGTATTGCGGATTAGCCTAAACTCCAAAGGATAGCTCCTAGGATTCTCGGGAGTTGCCTAGACAAACGTACAGATTTGCGGCTAACCGAGGAAGTTACTCTCTGATTTCACCCTTTATCTCCGTTTTATTCTCTCTTTCTAATTAGAATGTTGTTCTTTCTAAAATATCATCCTCTCCTCCCAACCCTCCACTCTTCCCACGCATTTCTTTCATGATCCTGTCTTTGAGATTCATTCCTTTTTCTTCCACCTTTCTCTGTCTTTTTTCTCTTATTTTCTCATAAGTAAGTTCTAATCAGAATCTCTTTTTGCATCCACGTTGTCATTTACTTAGGGTCAATCTGTCGTTAGTCTTCTGGAAATCCCTTCGGGTTGCTGCCATCGCAGTATCTCCTAGAGATCACTGATCGCAATTCGATCTAACTGCAGAGCGGCACAAAGGTGGCCAATGATTGCCCATCCTACGATTCTAATGCTTATCGCCTGCCGCCTCCGGCTGCGTCCAATTGACGAGGCCGCGCTCACGACTGCTCGAAGGATTTCCTTTGTAATAAGGATTGACGCAAATTCGGTTAATAATAAACGAAAAGCTCGGACAAATCGTGGATTAAATTTGCAATATGCTTTTTCATTTTTAAAACTGTCACTATATGCAATTTCGAAAATAAACATATCTGAAATATATTATCTGATACATGTCTAGATATATTCAATTAAATCTCGACAAATTTGCATTTCAAACAAAATTACATTTGACGCTTACTTAAATATCTTGAGCATGAAGTCTAAAGGTTTTATTTAAACAATGTATATGATATCTATAAATCAAACATTTATCATGTATAACATTATATTGCAAGATACATTATATTTGTAATATTAAAAGAAAACAAATATTATTTAATGTAATTTTAAGAATTGCTATGAATATATAAAATACTTTGATACGCGTTCCGCGTGCAGCAGATAAAATCGGCTCTAGATGAAGCAAACGAGTGTAAACAAACATGAATGAACAATTATTCCAAAATATGTACAATTCAATCAGTGATTATTTTCTCACTAGATTGCTGATTTAGAATTTCAAACAATTATTCATGTATTTTCTCTTTAAAAAATTACATCTGATATTAATATATTTATATAAGCGGTTAAAATTCGCCATTATATATTTCACAAAAACAGAAAATTTGAGAGCATCGCTAGAAATAAATTAATATTAAATCGTCAGACAATTTGAATAAGTCGATAACTTGTCTCTCGCATACCAACTTATATATTGATACAGTGCCCAGAAGAATCTTTATCAGGTCAGACTGAAAGAGATACGATAGAATCGTATACAACGAATTACGCATAATAGTATGGGTGTCTTTTCGAACGAGGGCAATAAATGACCCACGCCTTTCCGGAATCTACAATGGTGGCTGTTTTAAAAATTATTTATTTACTTTACGATTATTATAATTAACAAATATTATAAATTCGACATGTAATGCACACTAATCAGTTAATTATTGCATTTTATTACTTCTTTATTGATTACATAATTACATATTTATTATATATATTTACATCACTATGTGTTTTATTATTTTTCTAAGCAAAAAGTAATTAAATTTTTTTAATAAAAAATAATAGTATTTAATAGCATATATTAAATCGTTATCATTATAAATGTTTAAAAATTAAATATTAAATTCGTTAATATTTTATTAAATAATGTTATATAAGTACTAATACAGGGTCCGGCAAAATGATCTCCCACATTTTAATCTTTAATAATTTAAAAATGTGAGAGATCATTTTGCCGGACCCTGTATAATACGAAAGTTACATCTAACATTAAATTTTTTATCAGTATAAAAGTAAATTCGGCGCCAATGGATATCACGCTTGTTGCGGGAAGTTGGGGTTATCGATAGAGAAATAAATGAGTTTATACATTTCGGCTAATCGTGCGTCAATGTTTGATCCAATAAAATAAGTTACTGTGTTCTTTGATGTCCGCATTAAGGATAGAAAGGTCCAGTAACGATATAGTGACCCTTGGCTCGATATTCATTTGAAATTCGACTGCGTATGCGCAACGTTCTCGTAACATATTTTCAAGTGATCAAGAAATGATTTCTTATTTACGTAAATAAAAGATAAGTGTAAAAGAGTTGCGCATTTGTCTTATTTGTGATATTGCCAGAAAAATATCAGTGATCAATTTGTATCTACGTTATGAAGATATCCGCGAACATTCATAGGGATCAAGTAAGATATGACAATAAAAGATGTGATAAAACAATCGCTACCTTTACTTTGTGTGATTAAAACTTAAAAACTTTTTATATGGATAAAAGGTGATTTTCTGCGAAATCGAGAAGTACTACTTGAGGCTGCGAACTTATCGGTTAAATATGTGATTTTTTTTCGAAAAAAAAAACGATCGTACGACGCCATAGCTCCACAAAGTGCCTGGAAATAATCCACTTGGGCGCGTGGCAATATTGGAAGTGAGTCCAAGAACGATTTGAAATCTGGAGGCGTAAGATCTTGGTCGGTGGAGGTTCGGGTAAGTTCTCGAATTTAATTACAGCAATTAGAGCCGAAAGGCTTTCTCCTTCCACTACCGTTCTATTCGCACAACTCGTTGTCCTACCCGCTCTTCTGCTTACCACCCTTTCTCTCGATAGCCCCGGATCAATCGCATCGACCCTTTCAGCCATTCGCAGCAGACACCCCGGCTGCCCTTGATTGACAGAGAAACTTTTAAATCACACTCCTTGCCCGCATTTGATCAATTGGGATCTATCGTCCGCGTGAGATTAATTTGGTTTCCTTAGCGGCCATCATAAGAAGAAACCCTATATTTGTATGCGTTAAACTTTCGGACAGCCACTAATTGTTCTACCGCTTTGTATAAAACTGTACTTTGAATAAAAGTGAACTCATAGAAAGCAATTAATCGATTGTTGCGAGCAGGAAAGGGGTATCTCGTACCATTAGAGATTGTACTCATACATACCATATTCGATGTGATAACGGCCAGGTTAAAATTAAGACCGCATAAATATAGCACGATGAATAATACATTCCTTATCCAATTATTAAGATTGTTCGTTTCCCGACCATCTAACATAGATGATAATCAAGTGCCGATATCGCGGTACCGGAATATAATCATTTTATCACACGCTACAGGAAGAGATCTCGACTATCGATAATTAGACAGAAATTCCAACTGCCTTCGATTATCGTGAAGAAGAAGAACACTGCTGTCGGGCTCTTAACCAAGCGAGCGTAATGAACTTTGTGAAAATTGACATTAGCAGCGGATTAAACGATGGTTTGGGAATAAATCGGAGTCGTCATACGTCAGATAGATGTCCAACGTAAGGACGACGTACGCGTCGCGCTCACACACGTCATGTAAACGTCTCGAGTGCACGTGCACCGGAACTTATGGGACGTTGCACGCGTAAAAGCGTACGCTTAAACGTGAGGTGAGCACGTGCACGTGCCCCGTGTAAGAAGAATGTCCCTATTGATAATCATAAATGGACGATTCGGATTAATCCTCGTTTCCACTCGGTGACATTATGTACCATTACCATTGTTCATCGACTATATCCATGATACTATGATCGTCCCGTTATTTTTAATATTGTATAATTGTGCATTACTTTATTAAAGAATTGTCCCCGCAGGAAAAGATGGACGCGTGTAACAGTTAGGTGTATTTACAGTTTAAGCCCAAGTACGCGCGTGGGTTTTCTTCATAATAACTATATTTTCAGTGCGCTGTAAATATCGTATGCAAGACAATGACGAATGAATCGGTGACATTCCTGCATCTGACTTTTTCGTGACAACCTCGTGTAATATATTTCCTCATACAATCTGGTAATTTCCGTGGCGCATTTGCATTACGATTGGCCGTCGCTTAATTGAAGGCTGTCAATTCAAAAGTACGATACGCGCAAAACAATGAGAATAACAAGTGACAATCGAAAATTTTATATGTAGATGGATTTTGTAAAGATCGACATTCGCCATAAATGTACAAGAATGTGCACATCAGAATATAAATGATTATGCAGCATTATTGTTCGCTGATTTTAATTTACATTTTCGTGACGTAAAGTTCTAATTTCTTTATTAATATAAATACTTTTTAATGTGTGATATCTCTGTGCCGATTTGAAAGCTTTTATTACATGCACATAGAACGCGACCAAGTAATATGATACAACTATCGATTAGCAGAAGTATTAAAGTTTGCTCTGATAGGCAGCCTATAAGCAAGCAGCCATTTGAAATAAACATAAGCGCTCATACGATCGCCACGTCACATATGCATCGCGAAAAATCTATAAAACATCATTACGACAACGTACTGACATGCTGGCGCCCGTGGTGATCGTTACCATGTATAAACAGAATAGATCTAGAACGACTTATGTATTTTTATATCTGCAATCTCATTGATCAATAACCTTATTATAAACAAAGTAATAATCAGCGATAAATGCACGTAGGTTCTATCGTATTACGTTTAAATAAAATTAAATGAATTCGATTACTATTGAGCAAAATATAATTTGTTTGTATAATATTTTCCTTATATACGCAATGCTAATATCATACGATAAAAAGAGTATCGTTTCAATCGAAATAACTTATTTGCAATATGAATTAAAGTAGAAGAATCGCTTAGTTGATTAACTGCGTTGACAAGAGAATCCTTGACTAGTTAAGTCCCATTCATGTCGAAATTATCGATCTAGTCGCAGAATGTTCCACGGTGGATCGTCCAGAATCACCTCCGTATTATCGAGTATATACGTGCGAACTATCAATCACCAGTTCAATCGAGAATTTGTATGTCGCCGAAGAAATTCTCTACGATGTTCGACGAAGCGGATGAGGTAATTAGATGAAGGCATGCATGCCCACAAGTAGTCGATTATTAACGATTGAACGATCCGTGCGATTTTCTGCTTCAAGAACGCGCATTCTCGTATCGCGTCGATAGCTTTCGCTGTTCAGCGTCTCTTATTCATATAATTATTAGATTCGCACGTGACTAGATATCAGACTATCGCACAGATATTACCAATGCAATAATCATTATATATTTAAATAATAAATACGATTGAATTCATTGCTAACAAATTATTTTATGGTACGACAAAAATGATTCTAGCGATTTAAAATACGTAAAGACACAAAAATATAAATATATGTATTATTAAAACTGTAAAAGTACTTATAAAAGTACTTATAAAATGTATAGAGATACAGTTATTCATTTAAGTTAAAATTTTATGAAGATATATACTCGAGATATATATATATATTATATATTAGGTATATATATTAGATATATATATATATATATATATATATATATATATATATATATATATATATATATATATATATATATATATATATATATATATATATATATATATATATATATATAAATTAATTTGTTTTCCTAATGTATTATATGTTTTCCACGCATATCGTTGGGCGAATTCTGATTAGAGCAGGATTTCAAAACTAGTTAAGTGAATAGATATCGTTTGGAAAGAGAAGAAGAGAAAGGATCAGAATAAGAAACAGAGTGGAATACATTTCCCACGTGAAAGAAACGCGGATTACGTTTTTAGATCGGCTCCTTAACCTCGTGAGGGATGAATTTGGCGGAGGGTGTGCTGAAGATTCGATCGAAATTAAAATTTAAATTATCGTAAGGACGCCGAGTGTGCTGTCTCTCGCTCGACTCCGCCTCTTCTAATCGAGATTTTCACGGTCTCTGGCGTGCAGTTAGTTTTAAGTGGATGAATGCGACCCGAGATGTATATCTCGTGTGCTTCTGATTGGTCCTATCCAATTAAGTGTCTCAGTTTGAGTTGTCATGAGTTCACAGATCGAGCGCAATGTTCGAGTATCTCGATGTATTCCGTCATTTCATTTCTAGGATCCACTATTCAACCACCGAACGTCAAAATCCCTAATTAACCTTTGTTAAATATAGTGTATAATTGAGATTCGTTGCAAAAAATAAAATATATAATATATTAATATTTATAGTATTGTGTAAGATATATATATATGTGTGTGTGTGTGTGTGTGTGTGTGGGTGTGTGTGTGTGGGTGTGTGTGTGTGGGTGTGTGTGTGTGGGTGTGTGTGTGTGGGTGTGTGTGTGTGGGTGTGTGTGTGTGGGTGTGTGTGTGTGGGTGTGTGTGTGTGGGTGTGTGTGTGTTGTGTGTGTGTAACAATAATGATCACAGTTTTAAAATTGTCGTTAATTTTTATACGAGTTTTAATCATTACAATATATGAATGCATGTTTATTTACAATCGTAAATCAAAAACTGTTATACTTAATAATGCAGTCTATGCGAATTAAGGTGGCAGAAATACCGAAGGGAGGCAATTCGCAAATTGAGGTACCTCGAAATGCGTCGTAGAGCCTGTAAGCGGAAGTGGCGTAACGTCCCAGAAAATTAATCGTGTCCGATATTACGTCGAAGCCCGTTCGGCCCTCTAGCGAAGGGCAACCAGAGGAGGAAAGAGAGGCGTCGTAGAGAGAAAGACAGAGAATATTCGGCGTTACATCGCGCGGTGTCGCTCTCTGTAATTTTCGCACGATTTTATGGGAATTTAAGAATAATTCAATTAGGGCCCGGGGATCACTTTCCGAGATATGCTAATTCCATGGTGAGACCCGCTACCCGTAGAACTGTACTAACTATAGTTGTTGCCGGTGGAAGGTTAGGGGGAGGGATAGGACGGGGTATGGTGCAGAGTAACTTAGTGTATAAAAGGGGGAGGGGAGAGAGAGAGAGAGAGAGAGAGAGAGAGAGAGAGAGAACGAACGATCGTACCTATATCGTCCCCAATTTAAAAATCTAATCTCCAATGATCGTTTGGAGTGAGATAAAAAATACGATCCAACGTCGGAGAGGGGTCTGGCAGTCGTCTCAAGCTATCGCATTTTCAATCCGGCCTGATTAAATTCATTAGTTTAATAGCGGGGTAGGTATCAATATCGAAGCGATCCCCCGCTCGTCCTCTCCTTCCGCTTTCCATCTGACTCATTCTTTTCTGTTTCTCCTTCCGCGGCTTCTTCTGATTCTTGGTCGGTCTCTCTTTCCACGGTCCTTAACCACTGACTACCCCTTGGGGTTTGGCACGGCCGAGGGAGTTCCGGCCTCTCAGTTGAAGGCAAAAGAACCGCCTAATAAAATTGACAAGAATCACTTATTTAACCCTCGGCCAATCGGGAAGAAGACTATTCAAAGATCTGCTCCGTAACTGTTTTCACTTGGACGAAGGACTCTTTCCATTGAAGAGTTCTAACTCAAAGAGAATGGCTGGGAGTAAGACGATCGACAAGGAGAGAAAAGTGATTGATAGAACTCAGGTAAACATTCGACGGCCGAGATTAAGCTGAGATATTCTAATGGCCCAGCCAGTTGGCCCCGTGGGTATCGTCGCGGCATATCGGCCTCCGTAGATCTCTGCTGCCAAGTAATGTTTCGCCCAGGAAAAGCGAAAGAAGCTAAAAAAAGCTATTCCCGATTGGCCAATAGCACACGAGCCTTAATCTATTCAAATTGGAAGTGATTGCATTGTCTCGTGAGTCCAGGTGGAAAAATGTCGATGAAACTCTACAGCGGTGTGCAAGATTTTTATTATTACATTGAGAGATATTTTTGATCTCAATTGTGATTTAATTGATTGCAATAATGATAAGTAACATAATTAAAATTTTAATAATAAACGAGATAATAGTCTCAAAAGATCGGTAAGAACGAAAATTCCATTGTACGTCGAGTGCATACACAAAGAGTTATCCAAAGTAACTTTCGAATAATAATTATTGAATTATCAGATGAATAAGCACGACTTGCCTAACGAGATCCACGTCTTCTTATGCCGCTGCTAAACTGTGGGAAGATAAAAGCAGGCTACTAATGTCATTTGAAGAAGGCGAAGAGAATTTTTTGCAGCGATCGCCGTATGGCTTCTCCTCTCACATGAAAGTGATAAAAAAACGAACGTGATGCATAAGTACAAATGATACAAAATCGAACAAAATACATCTCGAATTTCTGAGAACTAAACATGAAATATAAAAAAAAACTCTAATTATTATTAATATCTATTTGCTAGGTTTGCAGCGCTATAAATCAAATCGCACATATGATTAAAATTGAATTCTAGATATTCATTCTTATATCTAATCTCTCAGATCTGATCTCATATACCATATCTATGGGCTAATTTTGCTAAACAATTTATATGATTTTAATAGTTAATATATATTGTATATACTGTTATTATATACTGTATAAAAACTTACTAATACATTTGTAAGCACAATTCAATTTTCTTGCAAATGTGACGTACAATTATTCTTATCGTATCTTGTTTTGATAACCTACAATCGTTTCCAAACCATGATTCTTTTCTGCACTACATATTTACAATCAAACGTTAAATCAGACAAATTGTGGAGGACAAAATCAGTCGCAATTATGCGAAAGTTTTCTCATTGACTAGCGAGCTTCATAAACAGAGAAAGGCGGAACCCTTTTTCTTTTCTTCAATCTATTCCCATTTACGTGCCTAACGAAACGGAATTCAAGGCTTTGAAGTTTTATGAGCCTTTCGAGCGATCACATTGAATCCACTTCTTACCACAGCCCGAATCTACAACTCGTTGCACCGGCCCAGTTTTTCACGATTTCGTTGTCTGAAGTCCGCGCTCTCACGCTTACATCCTCAAAAAGAGGAAACGAAGAGAAAGAAACCGACGACTTTCCTTCATCTTGCTACGCTTCGACTTTGCGACACGCGATCCAACTATCGTTCGTACCTTCCTTTTTTCCATCTACTTTCTTCCATCTCTCCTTTGTTGTGATCGTTGCGAGAGGGATGGTTTATTTTTCTGCACGATCCACGAAAGTCGGGTGGGAGGATAGCGAGGATGACGAAAATTATCGTTTGCGAGCCAGTTCGCAATCTTAAATCATTGTTAAGTGGCTGGTACCCATTATCTTCTTATAGTATTTTACCGTACACGATGTCTTCTTTATGTCTATTTCATGCCCGCCCATTGTTCCCCATAAATACACCACGTGACAAGAAAGTATTTACAAAAACGCGAAAATAGGTACAATGCACCGCCGATTGTATGTTATTGCAACCGTGGGAAGATAATAAAAAATTGCACAGTTCTATTATCGTCGTCAGTTCTATTATTTGTACACGACTTTGGAAGAATATTTTCGAACACGCGAATATAACGGACGCTATTGTTTCAACTGAACGGAAATGTATATATATGTTCTTTCGATTATTCAATGTTTACACATTACGTTGTTAATATATAATAATTAATTATACCATAAATAATGATCTACATTTATCTTCTGAGAAATACAATACACAAGATTGGTGATGATTTTTACTATGAAGTTGACAGCTAAAATGTTTTTACGAAAATTAACTTTTTTTATCAATTGTAAAAAATATATTTTTCGGGTAGAAATTATCTCTTATATGAACGTATGCGCAATGTGCATAATGAAAATTGTGAGTTAGGAACAATGATAGGCCGACGCGGACGAGTCTGCAAGTGCTTGTAACGGTCGCATAGATTTTCCATGGAAATTCGTCACGTGAAGAGAGGTGGAAAAAGCAGAAAGAACGAAGTAGAAAAAAGAGCTGTGAGCGTCGAGCAGAGCGAAATGAATAGCGCCATGCTATCTCGTCGTGGTCCACGTGAGGGTTCTTTTAATACGCAAGTCGAATGGCCGGTCGGGCCGCAGGATATAGGTAATTCCATTTCGCCGATAGCTACGAGGCGCGCGACCAAGGAAAAACGGGGATAGAGCGTGCCGGAGGAAGCGAGGGAGAAGCACGCTTGCTATTGTAACCGATCCTCGAAGCCACCCGCATGACGGTAGTGTAGCTGTAGTCAGCCAGTGGCGAACGCACACGAAGCCTTAATAACTTATGGATTCGATATGCGCGTTATTGAACGTCCCGTTAGAATCCGGGCATTATCGATAGCATGCGCATGTGGAATACGCGCGATGTGTACAGGGTGTTTCACGGCCCGAGCGCGTCCATCGCCATCGGGGGCGGCACGTCAGAAACTATAAGACCAGAATGTATAATCATATTAGCGACAGGTGTTTTGTTTTCTCGGACTGGTTACGCGAAGCGTAACATCGTATAATCCGATGTTTCTTCTTTTAACTTATGAAACAAGCTTGAACTAAGTAAAAAATAGCCTACATACGTATAACTTCGACAGAATTGAATTTCATCTTTTGCCATAAAAATACAATTATTTTCCAGAACACATTATTTTTATGAATAATTTTAAAAAATAATATATTTTGTGTATAATTCTCGATCAAGTCGCTTGATTCAGATAGATGTTAATACAGTATCATGTCATTTGCAGTAAGATGTTCACCAGCTGTAATACTTTCTTCCTGTCATTAATATTTTACGTCGGTGATTAACATAAATAGTAACTTATATGATTTATTCCCTCAGATTGAAATATCTTATTCATCGTTATGCTATGCTTCTATCTCGCCCATCGGTCTTCTCCCTCATAATCTATTCAATATTCAGTTAAATCAATAGTGAGTAAGTTTTGACCGTCTACCTGTCTGAACCTTACACTGATTCCTCCATTAAGAGTTTACCTGCGATTCACGAAGCTGCCTATATAGTATGTATCGTTCATCTATACTGATCACTATGGCAAAGTCTGACCCTTACTTTCGTCTAATATCAACGGGAGCACTATGTTGGAAAAGCGACTAACGCACGTCGATGATATCGCCATCTTTCTCCTATCTCTCTTGAACGCTGTGTATTTCCTTTCTCTAGGTCTATCGCGCTCGCTATGCTGCGATCAATCACTTGTGGCTCGTGTTAACGCGCTTTGCCCGGGTACCAAGGCGCACATTAAGTGTTCATTATTGAAGTACACTCGATAACTGTCGGTTTGTCGATACGCTGCCAAGCGATTGCCAGTCCTGCAATCTTCATTTATCTATCTTCATTTGTCTATCGCTAAAATAACTCAATTTATTTTACTCCCTTTTGATTTTGGGAAACAAATTAACATTTATTACAAATTAACATTTATTACTAAATTTTATTTATGCAAGAATTCTCTTTCATTTTTACGTGATGCAATTCTTTATAATCTTATCGTTCATTTGTAGATATAGCAAGCTTAAATTCTGCGATTTCTTCCTACACATCGCCACGAATGTAATTTAAACGCTTCGCTTAGCTGCTAGAAGGGTTATCACCGAGGGAAACGTCGCGATAGACGTTGCTCGTTATCGATTAACAGCGGTTCGACCAGCTCTAATCCTTCCAAGATACTTCCAGAATCCGTTAACGTCGATATCGGAAATCTCGTTCGACCGTTTGCTTTCTCCCAAGAGATACTTGCTGGGAAACTCGTACTCTCTTCGTAATGTATTTGGCACTATCTGCTTCTCGGTACTTTATCTAGCGCGATCAGCATTATGCAATTGCAAGCGATACTTGTCCCGCATCCAGGAAAATACAGACAAGACAAAGAGCTTCATTACGCGAAAGACCGTGATATTTACATGACAGCACGTGCACACGTAGTGTGATAGAGTTTAACGAACTATTTATTTACTTTTGCCACGCGTAAGAGAAGAGCACATGAGTCTTTCATCTTCCTATGAAATCAGCTTGCGATCATAAAATCATATTCCTGGCCACGTGGATGTGATTTTGTTTAGTTTACCCGTCAAATATATGCCACCTACGTTGCTACGATATCGTATACCCCCCCCCCTCACCCCTCTCCCCCACTCTCTTTCTCTCACTCGCTCTCACTCTTTTCCTCTCTTTTTCTCTCTCTTCCTAATACTTGTCACTTCACACGTACAGACACGTACACGGCTTACGTGTGTACACGCAATGCGAAGCCAACAGACGCTACTTCTTCCTTCCTTTTTTTTATAGCCCCGAGCATTATAAATTCAAGCAAGACATCTATACCCACATACGCGCCCATCTGTGAGTGTAATTTCTCCGGTTTGCGCGTAGCGAACTGATAAAAACACGCATGCGCGGGCGACGCAACGTCGAGGTTCTCTATTTATTATCAAATTTCTTTATGGGTTTACAAGCCTGTCAACGACGTGTTGGTGTAACAGGAGGCTCACTCACACGAACCAAACTCCATTAACCGATGCTCGCCTAAGGTACATTCCCCTACCATCGTTCGCCAAGCGACTATCATTCACGAAGTAATAACCGAGCGTGCCTGTACACGCGCGTGCGTGCGAGTGTAGTTACGTATCTACATATATGTCGTGTACACGCACACATAGGATTAGTCGGTAACGTTTACTGCTTCGCTCTGGCGCGTTCACCTGCCCAGGGGACATCTGAGATTTTTACGACGAACCGCGTGTCACTTGGGGGAGGTTGCGGGCGATAAAATCCTCCTGTTGGCGAGATTAACGTCTCTGTGCAGATCCCGAGATTGTACTTTGAGGGCACACTCAACTTCCAGTATATATGATCGATCATTGGTTGCATTGAACGATTAAAAAGAAATGATGATTATATTGTTATTTCATGTAATTAACATGAAAAAAGTTTCCGTATCCCACGAAGACTTCCAACTCAGATTTGCTATTTTTTTTATCGTGATTTAGAAAACTATCCATCTTATTACATTCTACGTATTATATGAAACATTTTTTTTTACATAAAACTTTTGTTTTTATATGAAACAAAACAATAGCATCGTGAATCACATAAATTTGTTTAGAGTTGTTATGTGATGTCGCAAATATTTTTCAAATTATTAATATAGCATCGTGTGAAGTTTATATTGTCGACATTTACATGCTCGCGTTTTCGTTATCGCGCAATCTTCGGTCATTCTCTGTTCTCATTTGAACGTGCAAACTAACTATCATCTATCTTTTCCTTGCTTCTTTTATTTTTGCAAAGCAAACAGACGAGCGACGTACAGTTCGACGGCCCCGAAAAATCAACAGCATCGACTTCGACGACTGACAGTGACTGGACACACTCGTTTATAGGGCGGATGGATGTCAATTATATTCTATAATACGTGCATGATCGAATTGGTGGATATCGCGGGGGGGGGGGGGGTGGCGAGTGATACATATATATTGTATACAGGGTGTTCAGTTTTTGTCACAAAAACTAGTAATATAATGGATTTCTTGATAATAATAATTTTTCCTTAGCGAAAATATGATGGATGGACCAATTATGCAGATACACTATATTGAAAATAAACGTTTCAGCGAAGTTAAGATTCAAGAGTATATATATATATATATATACGTGTGTGTACTGATGCTCTACTAACTGATTTAATTTTCAATAAATTTTATACATTAACAAATATTCATTTGAAAATTTAATTGTCGAAACATTAATATAAAAAAATTAATGATTTATGGAAAAAGATAAATTTTTTTCTTCTGAAAAATTGCTTTTAAGATATTTTTAACTGAAAAAAAAGTGTGTAACTTCTGATACAACCTGTATTATTTGATGCATATGAATTGGTGATTGATAGAGCGATACAATTCATCCGAGTCGACACATCGATATTTCGACCCTATGAAAATTTCATTAGCAGCATTATATAATGATATAAAGGTGATGTCCACGTGATAGGGGAGATGTCATACAATGATATGAAGGTGATGTCTCTATGACGGTGGGAGACGTAGGGTGATTTTGTAGGCTGAAACTCGTCGACACTCGTCAAGCTGTCGATTAACTTCGTTAATTATTCGACAATTAATAGAATGCCTGTGTATGAGTAAGCGTCAATAAATCTGTTTTTAAGCAGATTTTAATAATCGACAGTGGCCAGTTAATCATTAATGCTTATTTTTCATATTTTTTTAAATATTATTTTGTGACAAGAAAATACATTAACACTCTGAGGAGTTACAATTAATTCTAACATGAGGTACATATAAGTAGATATTATAAAAGTATTATAATACATTTACAGAAGAATATCATAAAATTTTGCAGCTTAAATTTTAAGAAAATTTATAATTAAAGAATTGGGAGAGAAATTATATAAAAAATGAGCAATTACATATATTTTGCAATTTCTGAGGAGTATGAAATTTCACTTCATAAATGAATTATATATTTGATTTTATCAAATATTTGAAATTCAAGTATTTGAAAAAGATTTAATAATATAATCCTCTCTCTCTCTCTCTCACATCATCATCATCATCATCATCATCATCATCATCATCGCAGTGTAGTTACGAAATGAAATATATTAAACAAATCATAATTACATCAATCTAAAATTACAGTGAATATATCTCCAGTTTTATCTTTATTAATTGGTTTACTTTGACTGTATAATAATATATAATTTAGACTTGAATGTAAAATATTACATTTTCTCTATGCAATGACTAACCACGTGTCACTTGTTTTCTGTTACAGGTGAGTCCACGTGTAAACGCAGATATCGTGTATATTGTGAATCCAAAGATCTCGCGAGTATATAGACCGTTTGGAATTATTTATCATTTGCGTATATTCTGTACGACACATGCGGGCAAGTATTCATAATTTATAATTAATCCTACAATTGCCGATTACCACGCCAGTAATCGAGCCTTCAGGGACTTCGGGGATTTCAGGAAGTATCTCGAGGCATGAGAAAGCGAGGAACGATCGAGAAAGAACGAAGAGCTGGAAATTCAATGCGAACTAGTATAGTATCGGCCGCATCGAAATGCGGGGTTCTCTTGTCAGTCGGGATAGGGTGGCTTCCGCAGCGGGCGGTAGCAGAACGAGTTCGAGTGGTAATGCACTAATCAACCCCTTGGAAGGCGGATGTATTGGCGCTATACGAACGTAGAGCGCGAGGGCTTTGGTTATAATCGAAGGCTGCTTCGAAGGGGGATTCAAAGGCGGAGGGGTGGTGGACACGGACGAGTGCGAGAGAAGGGTGGCAGGAGGTGGGTGGCGGGTTGAGAAGCGGGAGAGGGTGGCTGCTGTAGGACGGCATCGCGATCGACGTCGTTGTAGCATACACGATGTAAATTTTGCCCGGGTGTGCGGGTGCGGGTGCACCCTACTCGATAGGGTGGAATTAAATCGATAGCAGACTAAGATATACCTATCAGTCTAATTGTCAGTACAGAAAGACCGAGAGAGACAGCAGCCTCGTGATATCGGAAGAACGGATGGCGGGCAAGAAGGGGTGAGTGAAAGGCGAACGTAGCAGGAGGACGCGCGAGGGGGGAGGGCGAGGAAAGGGTGATACCAAGGGGTGGGATATGCCAGGCATATAGCTTAATCACCCTCCTACCGTTCTTCAACCTCCAGCCAACCCTCTCGAACGTTGGTACCTACACCAACCCTACCTCCTCTACGTCCTAGAGTAGCCGGCCTTCCGTCGTCCAATAATCAATAATTATACTCAAATAAAGAGAGAAGGGGATGGATGAATCGCCCGGCAAAGGGTTAGAACGGAGCGAGAGCTAGGTATCGGCATAAGATACCGAGCGAGATGAGACTACAGGCGCCTAGTACCTCCTATACCGCATCCTCTCTCGTTTCCTTTCTCTCGCACTCAGCCTTGTCTCTCGCCCCATCTCGTTCTCATTCTCTCACCCACCCCACCTTCTTCCTTCCACCACCACTGTAGCGCGACCGCCACCACCACTTCTACTTCCCTGCCACCCACATCCTCATCCTCATCCTTCTGCTCCTCTTCCTCCTCCTCCCCCCGCCGCGTGTAGCCTAGGTATAGGCGAAAGCTCCGATGCGGGCTTCTGACTTGCTTGGCTCTCATTCACTGAGTGATCAGGAACGTCGCCACTGCGATCGGTTCCGATGGAGAAGGGCTTTCGCGCGACGGCCGATTTAATCGCCCTCGATTGGCTTCCTAGGTCCCAGCCTCGATATTCTTGCGGTGACAAGAATACCTTCAATTTATCTATGCATATCTCCTTGTAACAGTTATATTAGCACATGACGACATAGAAATGACTCTATGTAGAGGAAAATATGCGGCGTTACTTTTCTTATAATGCATTTGAGTGAAACAGTATAGACCTAAAATAATATTTCACAAACTTACGTGAAGAACACATATAACGCCGTATTTAACAATTTACTCAGCATCGCACGTGTACTATAGGCCATTGCGAATAAGTCAAGAGTTCTGTGTAGGGATAATGGAAAATCGTGAAGGTATTAAGTAAGGTACGAAGAAAACGAAGACGATAGCTCGTCGATAGGAACTGGGTGGTTGATCGATGCAAAACCGGCTAAAAGTCGCGTGTCCCACGTCTACCGTCTCTAATTAATCATCGCTCAACACGGGCAATACGCTCCAGTCCAAGGCGCGCGTTACCTTCTTCGGCGCGCAAGCCTGGTAGAAATTAATTGCGATAATAATCTGAGATCGAGGCAGTGATCGACGATGCCGCGTGCGGATGTGCCTCGTTCGCGACTCTTTTGTTGTCAAATAACTCTAGATCTTTTTTTTTGTTCGAGAAGCGACAGGTCTCAAGATACCAACAAATCGATACGGCGCTTATATTATAGACAATGAATGTACAAGGTGAGGTAAGGCTGGATGATCATGTTGTACGATCTACATTGAGGTGTTACGATCAATCTAAAGAATAAGCTCGATGTAAATGAAGTAATATGATATGAAATATAAAAAAACGTAATATATCCCCTGGAGGATATATCGAGTCGAAAGTCCTTCGTACTAACGTGTCTTAATATCGCGAATGCAATATTCTTCCGTTTATAATGTTTCAAATTCTTCAATGCTTATACAATCTTATGATTCTTTAAAAATCTCAATCTTCGCAAAACATGATAGCATATGAATTTCGATATCTCTCGTCTTTAAAGATGTAAACTACTCTGCAATTCGGGCACGCATACACATACTCACACAGTATACGCGCGTATGCATACGTATTGAAGTTATGGTTCGGCGTCCCAGTTAAACGACGGTAGCTCTCCACGGGACGTGGCTCCATTCACTTTCACCGTCAAACGAAAGTAAAGCCCGCGAAAGGGGTAAACAACGTGCAACACCCCAACGTGCAACAGCAGCAGCAGCAGCAACAGCGGTGGCAATGTAGTAGAGAGCGAGAATGCAACGGCGCTTGAAAGGAGGATAGGAGGTTGGACAAGAGGGCGAAATAGGGAGGACTGAGTGAGAGAGAGGGTAGATGATGTCTGCTTTGCCACTTCGGAAACTCTTGTGAAGTAGCGGGAACTCCTGGGCTCGCATATACCGTAAGCAGGTCAGAAACTTCTTTCGACCCTTCGCCGCGTTCCTTCTCACGCTGTAGTTTCGTCCTGCCGCACCACCATCTTCCCCATTTCCCGCATCCCTTTTGCTCCTTCTGCAGCTTTGTCCTTTTCTCTCTCACATTACCTGCATCTCTTGCCCTCGTTTTCTCTGCAGTT